>SAYR01062021.1:0-38968 GCA_004382745.1 Argopecten irradians irradians | reverse complement strand
TCAAGATACTAAGTGTACGCTACAATCTGACTATCTTGTACGTTACAAGATACTATAATTGTACGCTACAAGATAGTAATTGTACGTACAAAGGATACGTAAACTATGTACGTACAAGATACAAGTGTTACGTACAAGATAATAACTTGTACGTACAAAGATTACTAACTTGTACGTACAGATACTAAGTTGCGTTCGTTACAAGATAATTAACTTGTACGTACAAGATACTAAGTTGTACGTACAAGATAATAACTTGTACGTACAAGATACTATCTTGTACGTACAAGATACTATCTTGTACGTACAAGATACTAACTTGTACGTACAATATAATAACTTGTACGTACAAGATACTAAGTTGTACGTACAAGATAATAACTTGTACGTACAAGATACTATCTTGTACGTACAAGATACTAACTTGTACGTACAAGATAATAACTTGTACGTACAAGATAAATAAAAGTTTGTAGTGGCCCTAATACGCCGCCGTATGAACTAGACGTCTTGTGCGCGCCACAGTAGATATCAGGAATTGTAGTTATGTTTGTTTTGGACAAAAATGATATAAAAATGCATGTATACGCAAAAAAAAAAAAAAAAATTGAAAACCTGCAAAAAAGTGTAGAATGTTGTGCCCGAATGGTTTCATGAGGCAGTGCTCCACTAGGACATATAGGCACCATTTTGTACCCGGATGAAAGGTATACTTGATTTCTGGGCCTCGGTGGCTGATTTGTTAGATGTCTCGACATATTACCACAAGCCCTTAACCTTTTATTTTATTACTTGTGTTAATTAGACATATATAATGATAAAACACCAATTATTGTTCAAATCATGAACATTCTTTATGCTCTGTCGACCGTGGAGCATCTTTAATAGGACGTTAAGCTTATAAAACACATTCTCGTTCTACTATGTATAGAGTTAAGTTGATTTCAATATATAATGAAAAAATGTTATATCTTATTGCATGGGGCAAATTTACATAACACGTAAAACCCGATAACATTTGTGTCGGCTAATATATCCGATGGTGATCGACGTAAATCTGTGTAATCCTCCCGCTGAAATGACTTTAGTGCAGGTTATATTCCTTTGCGTCATCTCATTACCAATAGAAACAATAGTCCCGCACAAACGTTATCGGGTATCACGTGGTATATGAATTTGTAATATTAGATAAGATATACTATTTGTATTCGTCACGCAGTTCGTAAATTTCCTAACATTATATTAATTTCGTTTGATTTATTATGTACCCAATAACAGTTACATATAACGGCGGCTTTTCGTGTATGCGATGCATTGCTTGTGTGAATATCGGTATGATGGTTTATACGTGTAATGTCACTTTGTAACTAGATGAACATTGTGTAGTTGGTTGATTACGAGGAGATGAGGAATTTGGAAATAATAATCTGAAGGATTTGACCGCAATACAGTGAAATCTATCCCCGCGAATTGAACATCTATATTTTGTCAGGTTCTATTTTTATTAGTTTAATTCGCCCTATTAAAACTATGGACATTTAAGAATGTGCACGTGTCCGGTTTGAGGGTGGAGGACGATCGGATTACGCGAAGAAAAAAGCCCGACCATCGGTCTCTATTTCGTCTCTGTCGTACATTGGTATCAGAGGGACATTATGCTAATTAAAAAAAAAGATCATTAATTGCTTACCGTGCGATATGCATGCAGTTTGACCCGATGATGTCTCAACACATTTTTCGTTGGTAAGACAATTGTGGTTGGCACATTTCTTAGCCAGATCCTGCGATAGAAAGAAACAAAGGGTATAAACATTTCACACTGACTCTTCGTTATCATCAAGGAAAAAAACCCAAAAAACCAAGGTTCACGATAGTATAAGCTTTAACTTATACTATCGTGAACCTTGGGTATCATGTGGTATGTGAATTTGTAATATTAGATAAGATATACTATTTGTATTCGTCACGCAGTTCGTAAATTTCCTAACATTATATTAATTTCGTTTGATTTATTATGTACCCAATAACAGTTACATATAACGGCGGCTTTTCGTGTATGCGATGCATTGCTTGTGTGAATGTCGGTATGATGGTTTATACGTATAATGTCACTTTGTCTCTAGATCTTTCGCGTAAAACACGTTAATTACGAAACTTTAGAGGTATATGTATGTTACTTTTTAATCTTGAACTGTTGGTTTAACCGCGTGAAAGATTATTGTTAACTGTCAAGTCATATTTATTACAAAAACTACCGACTCCAAAGTCGCCGGTAACGTGATAATGGCGGTATTAAGCTCACACTACATACATGTGTACCTTACGCGTAGATACATTACTGTTGACTGTGATTTGACAGCTTTATAGTATGTACAAATGTAACGTCTACATATTCTATTTAATTATAGCATCTTACACCTAAGAGAAGATGATTTCAATGAAATTGATCAATAAATATTGTGTCTTGTACCAATATGTATGTAATACGGTTCTTGATATATAATATGCAGACTTACAGATCTACATAAACTACTCCTTTATGCTATAAAAAATATGCGTATGCTTATTCTAATGGACAGAATGCCAAGCTTATGTGTTTGAACTGAATAAAGTATTGAATGTTAACATAACAACATTTTGTAAAATTGTGTTATGTACTTTTTATGCTTGTAAACATTTCCCACTATCATAACCAATTGGAACAGACTACAAATATGAACCTGTAGACTGAGGTTATTTAATAAACTTCATCTCGAAACATGCAATATTTCAATATTTAATCTTAAATCTATCATCATATAGTTTTTAATTAAATGAATTCGGTTATTATGTACATCATAACATGTACAAATGTTTATGCAGACAGCATTCAGAAGTGTATGTTAATGATTTTACCACAATTACATGTACGTTAAACAGAGATCATTTTAGCTTTAATTTGGTACCATTTATGGGTAGTTACATGTACGTTAAACAGGAATCATTTTAGCTTTAATTTGTACCATTTATGGGTAGTTACATGTACGTTAAACAGGGATCATTTTAGCTTTAATTTGGTACCATTTACGGGTAGTTACATGTACGTTAAACAGGGATCATTTTAGCTTTAATTTGGTACCATTTATGGGTAGTTACATGTACGTTAAACAGGGATCATTTTAGCTTTAATTGGTACCGTTTATGGGTAGTTACATGTACGTTAAACAGGGATCATTTTAGCTTTAATTTGGTACCATTTATGGGTAGTTACATGTACGTTAAACAGAGATCATTTTAGCTTTAATTGGTATCGTTTATGGGTAGTTACATGTACGTTAAACAGGGATCATTTTAGCTTTAATTTGGTAACATTTATTGGTAGTTACATTGTACGTTAAACAGGGATCATTTTAGCTTTAATTTGGTACTGTTTATGGGTAGTTACATGTACGTTAAACAGGGATCATTTTAGCTTTAATTTGGTACCGTTTGTGGGTAGTTACATGTACGTTAAACAGGAATCATTTTAGCTTTAATTTGGTACCGTTTGTGGGTAGTTACATTACGTTAAACAGGGATCATTTTAGCTTTAATTTGGTACCATTTATGGATAGTTACATGTATGTTAAACAGAGATCATTTTAGCTTTAATTTGGTACCGTTTATGGGTAGTTGCATGTACGTTAAACAGGGATCATTTTTGTTTTAATTTGGTACCGTTTGTGGGTAATTACATGTACGTTAAACAGGGATCATTTTAGCTTTAATTTGGTAACATTTATGGGTAGTTACATGTACGTTAAACAGGGATCATTTTAGTTTTAATTTGGCACCGTTTATGGGTAGTTACATGTACGTTAAACAGGGATCAATTTAGCATTAATTTGGTACCATTAATGGGTAGTTACATGTACGTTAAACAGGGATCATTTTAGTTTTAATTTGGTACCGTTTATGGGTAGTTACATGTACGTTAAACAGGAATCATTTTAGCTTTAATTTGTACCGTTTATGGGTAGTTACATGTACGTTAAACAGGGATCATTTTAGCTTTAATTTGGTACCATTTATGGGTAGTTACATGTACGTTAAACAGGAATCACTTTAGCTTTAATTTGTACCGTTTATGGGTAGTTACATGTACGTTAAACAGGGATCATTTTAGCATTAATTTGGTACCGTTTATGGGTAGTTACATGTACGTTAAACAGGGATCATTTTAGTTTTAATTTGGTACCATTTATGGGTAGTGACATGTACGTTAAACAGGGATCATTTTAGCTTTACTTTGGTACCGTTTATGGATAGTTACATGTACGTTAAACAGGGATCATTTTAGCTTTAATTTGTACCTTTTATGGGTAGTTACATGTGCGTTAAACAGGGATCATTTTAGCTTTTATTTGGTACCGTTTATGGGTAGTTACATGTATGTTAAACATGGATCAGTTTAGTTTTAATTTGTACCGTTTATGGGTAGTTACATGTACGTTAAACAGGGATCATTTTAGCTTTAATTTGGTACCGTTTATGGGTAGTTACATGTACGTTAAACAGAGATCATTTTAGCTTTAATTTGTACCGTTTGTGGGTAGTTACATGTACGTTAAACAGAGATCATTTTAGCTTTAATTTGCACCGTTTATGGGTAGTTACAAGTACGTTAAACAGAGATCATTTTAGCTTTAATTTGGTACCGTTGATGGGTAGTTAAATGTTCATTAAACAGGGATCATTTTAGTTTTAATTTGGTACCATTTATGGGTAGTTACATGTACGTTAAACAGGGATCATTTTAGCGTTAATTTGGTACCATTTATGGATAGTTACATGTATGTTAAACAGAGATCATTTTAGCTTTAATTTGGTACCATTTATGGATAGTTACATGTACGTTAAACAGGGATCATTTTAGCCTTAATTTGGTACCGTTTATGGGTAGTTACATGTACGTTAAACAGTGATCATTTTAGCTTTAATTTGGTACCGTTTACGGGTAGTTACATGTACGTTAAACAGGGATCATTTTAGCTTTAATTTGGTACCGTTTACGGGTAGTTACATGTACGTTAAACAGAGATCATTTTAGCTTTAATTTGGTACCATTTATGGGTAGTTACATGTACGTTAAACATGGATCATTTTAGCTTTAATTTGGTACCATTTATGGGTAGTTACATGTACGTTAAACATGGATCATTTTAGCTTTAATTTGGTACCATTTATGGGTAGTTTCTCTCAAAGATTGAATTGCCTGAAAGTTGCCTCTAAACTTAAAAAAAAAACTTTCGGAGTTAAAAAATAAAATTTTTATGACAAAGGTTCCCCTTTGTTTTATTTTATCATTTTGTAAGACTTTTGTTTGTAAGTGCATTATTTATCGTACATCTGCTACATATAACTACGATAAACATTTTTATGATGGGGCCAAAAAATTTGTTTTACTGAATCTTGAAATAAAACTCTAGGTGTTATAACACTTCTTTAAAATGATTTTTCTACCAAAATGAGATTAGTAAAATATTCAATAATGCCGCTATTATAAAGTAAGTTTTTACCAATTTTGAAAAGGACCATAGTTTCCCACAAAACCTAGATTTTATCCTTGGTATATACAACATATAATGCATATTTGGTTATTATAGTGTATACTAGTCCAAGGTCATGTCACAGTCATTTGAGAGCAATAAAATCAAACCAAGGGCATCGACACTTCTAATCCTTGCTTGAAATTACCCGAATAATAATTAACCATTTCTGGTAGTAATGGTTTTTTATTCATGTCTGAAAGTGGACCTAAAAGAATCATTTTTCATAAATTGCTAATGTATTACCTATCTGTATTCCGTATTAAATAACAAACAATCATGTCTTCAAGTTATCCTACAATCATCATTATTTATGATGTGCCTTATATAATATACATAGTGTATTTTTTTTACAGTTTTCCTATGTGTTACGGTCATGGCCTTCGATTAAAGGGACAATTCAGTGAGGCTAGTGAGGATGAGACACAAAATTTCTGTCAGTTTGAAAAAAATAATTGGAAATATCAAGATTTGAATTTTTTGTTGTTTTTTTTGTTTTTTTTTGGCAGTGTGCTAGCTACTGTAATTTCACAGTACATCTAAAAATACATCTAAGATGCATATCAATCACTTAAAAACTTTGATTAGCCTAATCTTAAGTGTATTGTATTTATATGTAATAAATAAAATATTGTATACAATACATGTGTAGATAAGCCAGGTTTTGTTTCCAGTTTTTGATATATAGAATCCCTTATTCTGTTTTTCTGAAGTTTGAAGGTACCAAACTGGCTAAAATGTAATTATTGTATAGATGGATTTGTAGCATAGTTACAATGTACTATCTTGTAAAAAGTAAAAATAGAAAAGACTTTCTGCTATACATTTTTTTACATCAGTAACTGCAGTATTATGCATCATCATAGTATATTTGTGTCACAGCATGGTTTGATCTATGTGCATAATCATCAAACTATAAATAATTGTTTAATTGTTGACATTCTGCTTTAATATATACAATGTAAACACATAACAAGAGGCCCAAAGGGCCTTAACGGTCATCTGACTACCTTGACAATAGTAAAATTAATTATATATGGTGTCACTTTGTCAGGATCATGTCAGGATCATTTTCAATTTCTTTCAACAAATTTCATTTCAAACAAGAGGCCCAAGAGCCTTTAAATATAGGAAATTAATTAATTATAATGTCATGGTAGTCATCTTCGATTTGGGATCAACCAGAGATGTAACAATACTTTGTCGGGACCATGTCAGGATCATTTCAGTTCAAAATGTGTTTTCAAGATGGCGGCTGTGACAGCCATCTTGGATTTTGGATTGACCCGAAAAATAACAACACTTTGTCGGGACCATGTCAGGATCATTTCATGCAAGTTTCAGCCAAATTGCACCGGTAGAACTTGAGAAGAAGTTCAAAATGTGTTTTCAAGATGGCGGCTGTGGCGGCCATTTTGGATTTCGGATCGACCCGAAAAATAACAACACTTTGTCGGAACCATCTCAGGATCATTTCATGCAAGTTTCAGCCAAATCTCTTTGGTAGAACTTGAGAAGAAGTTCAAAATGTGTTTTCAAGATGGCGGCTGTGACGGCCATCTTGGAATTTGGATTGACCCGAAAAATAATAACACTTTGTCGGGACCATGTCAGGATCATTTCATGCAAGTTTCAGCCAAATCCAACCGGTAGAACTTGAGAAGAAGTTCAAAATGTGTTTTCAAGATGGCGGCTGTGACGGCCATCTTGGATTTCGGATCGACCCGAAAAATAACAACACTTTGTCAGACCATGTCAGGATCATTTCATGCAAGTTTCAGCCAAATCGCACCGGTAGAACTTGGGAAGAAGTTCAAAATGTGTTTTCAAGATGGCGGCTATGGCGGCCATCTTGGATTTCGGATCGACCCGAAAAATAACAATACTTTGTCGGGACCATGTCAGGATCATTTCATGTAAGTTTCAGCCACACCCAACCGGTAGAATTTGAGAAGAAGTTCAAAATGTGTTTTCAAGATGACGGCTGTGGCGGCCATCTTGGATTTCAGTTCGACCCGAAAAATAACAACACTTTGTCTGGACCATGTCAGGATCATTTCATGCAAGTTTCAGCCAAATTGCACCAGTAGAACTTGAGAAGAAGTTCAAAACGTGTTTTCAAAATGGCGGCTGTGGCGGCCATCTTGGATTTCGGATCGACCCGAAAAATAACAACACTTTGTCGGGACCATCTCAGGATCATTTCAGGTAAGTTTCAGCTCAATCCCACTGGTCAAACTTGAGAAGAAGTTAAAAATGTGAAAAGTTAACGCACGGCGGACGGCGGACGGCGCACGACGATGACCTAAAAATGGAATAGATAACATGTTTAACTTTTTCATGAAGGCGTTGGAATACAATTCCCATAAATATACATGTACATTCTAGTTTCTTCTTCATATAGACGAGCAACACTTATGAGTGATTACCTTTTTTGTCATCTGTTTACCAACTTTTAAGATTTACATGTAGATCATTTCAATTTTTTTATATAACATTATGTGCACCTTCAGGATTCATACATGTATATCTAAATAAATCAACAAATTGCTATGAAGTATGTGTAAAGAGTGCATGTGCATTTCATTTTGAATATAAATAATATTGAAATACATTAATCTACCTAAAGGGATCATGAATGGCATTAAATATTTCAGATTGGAATATATAGACTATCATAATTTACCAAGTATTTCAGAAGAAAGCAAACCTTTTAAGGTACAAGTCTAATAATCCATTTAAGATTTGGTTTCACATAAATGATTGATTCAAAGTATACAAGTAGCAGGAACATTGACAAAAAATGATGGTAAGTTTTAACAGTTTGTTTTTATTTTCAGAGCCTAAAGTGCAGAATAGAAATCCATGCACAAATATCATCCTATGTAGACTTTTGGATAGAAGGGTGCTGTTTATAATAAAAAAAATCCTTAATCTACAGTAACAGCAACATGACTTATATACCTGATATGGACAACTAGTATTATGTTTTGAGTAAAAACAATTCCAAATGACATGAAAGAACCCAATATTATAATAGCCATTGCCTATAACCAATAAAAGGTACATGTACACAGTGCGTATAAATTATCAGTCACCAATTGGCATGGGATCATGCAATCATGAGGTACTTTTAAAAAGTAACTATAAACTTGCACTACATGTATAACATAAACTAGTGATCAATAGGCCTAAACAGTTTGCAGAGGGACATCATGACTTGCTAGTGAAATCACCGAGTTCTTTTTTTAAACGTCGATCTGTAAACATATGGTAGATGTTTTAAATATATTGAGAAAACGTCAGTATTTAATGCTTAACTTACAGTGATCAGTGGATATATAAACTTTTACCATGCTTTAATACAGTCTCGAGAAAGATGGAAGACGTAGGATCGGACTCACACAGTCGAAGGGACCCTCCACTGAAATTTTTAATATCGGCCACGCCCACTCAACAAATGAACGAAAAAGTGGGAAAACTATCCAATATTTACGAGAAAAAACACATACTTACATGAAAATATGCAGTACAAAACGTATTACCAACAACACAGCAAACAAACCTGTTACAAATCGGGAAAAATCTTTTCAAAATTACCTAAAAATGCAAGTTGTTAATTAGCAAGCTGTTTTTGTATTGCGTAATGAAAACCGGAAGTGTCTTTAATCCCATCAACGGGAGGGTAACTCTAAAATTTCAAGATGGCGGATTGTACAGACAAAGTACTATAGTACATATTTCTCTTAATTAATTACATGTACAGGGTATATGTTTTCTGGAAATAGAGATGATGTGTATATGGTGCTTCTTCTCATATCATAGGCCTACATGTATGTGAAGAATTAAATACGCGTATTATCAATGTTTTAGGGTATTTCCCAGTTGTAATTCTATAACAGCTACATGAAATGTACATTTACATGTACATTGTACAATAAAAAATCCTATGACACGTTTGCAGTAACATTTCAGTCGCTAGATGACCTCGTCATCGTGGCCGGTTTATGCTAGGACTACTTGTGATGTAGTTTCCGTGATTACATGTTTCTAGTCTAGTCTAGTGTTCAGTTGGACGCATGGATAGCAAGTTTAAACAAATTGGATAAACCTATGTCCTATCAGGCGAGTAGAGTAATCTACGGTTTGTTTCTTCAATCATATTGGCTAGGTTTTATCTGTACTGTATCGCGTTCTTAATTTAGTCGGCAAATCCGTGGACGATCGAATGCAATATTTTCATTGTTCTAGAATTCACGGGAAATGCTCTATTAAGCTATATTGATAAACACATATACAACCTAATTTCAAAATATTAGTATGCTGTTTTAGGGATGCATTTAGATACAGGTGTTGGGTTCTTGACTTTTTGTAATTCATGCTAAATTGCAGGAGGGGGATTTTCCAAAAATGCAAGTGTTGTGTGAAATACAAGATCTTGTATCACACATGTGTGATACAAACCAACAGAAAATATTCAGCGAAATTAGTTGTATCAATATTGTAACATAGCATAGGTATGTGATAAAATATAATATATATATATATATGCAATGTATTATGCAAATACATAAATTTAGAAAATTTGAACATTTCCATATCATATAACATATTTCAATAAAACGAAGTAACATTTCGTTTTGTAAAACGAAATAATCTTTCGTTAAAACGAAATAACATTTCGAAATAAAATTTCGATAAAATGAAATATTATATAAAAAAACGAAATAAAATAAGTGTGTGGCATGTCAGTCAGGGGGCTCCGTACGATTTCTTACGGTCCGTGAAATAGGCAAACTGAAATCGCACGCGAATTTAAGTTGGTGTACATGTACAGTACATTGGCATATCTGAGATTGGAAATATGAGGATCATACTAAAAAAATAAACACTGTTTTAAAATGCTGACGGTCGACACAGTATCCGGATATAGATTAATTATATATAAGACTCTATCATATATGATAGATAGTGATATTCTACCCGAATGATTCATGATATTTATGATCCCGAGAGTAGATTTCCCTATCCTTCACATCCATAAATGAAAGAGTGTTTTTTCTCTCGTGTCTCGAGGTTTTTATTTTAATTTTTTAAGTTATGGTCCCACCATTTAGAATAAAGTTCGAAGTAAACTGAGAAAATATGAAAATAACTTTAACACCTTTATCGGGAAAAAATATCTGTTGACGCAGTGTCGTTATGTGGTTGCATAGAACGAATATACGTGACCGTCCTTCTATAGCTTTCGGCCGAGTACGAAATGGTGCAAATATATGTGTGTCCTAGTGGAGCACTCCCTGAGAAAATTACTCGGGCACAATTTTCTATACTTTTGTTGGTTTCCAATTAGTATATACGTAAACATCAATTTATGTATTGCTTTTATCCAAAACAAACATACATGTAACATCTATTCTTATTATCTACTGAAGCGCTCACAAGACGTCAAGTTCACAATTTGTACACTTGCAGTATATTTTGTCTTCGAAAAACTAATATGTTAATGTGAAAACAATAACGTCTAGCTGTGAATTATTTATACGGTTCAGTTTTATTGGCCTCTAGGTTAGTGATACAAACAAGTACTATAAAATACATACAAACGTTTCAATAATGGTTTGCATAATCATTACTTTGAACCATAAGCAGTAATGGGCACCAAGTGTATCTCTTATGACGGCACCATTAACTGTCTTATGGGCTACAATAATTCAGCCATCGAATACATTATATGGGTAGTGATGTAATACAGCCGCGGCCGACATTGGTGTAGTGCATGTGATAACCAGTATTACACACGTAGATAGGAGAGAATGAAATTGTTTTACATATATCTAGGAATTTAAATGAGAGTTCATTTTGATATATTTACATTTCCATTGTCTCTTGGCTATATAACCTTATCAACTGCGAAATCGTTTACACTTGCGTAAACTCAGTGGTTGCTAGGCAAGAATACAAACACCGGAACACCGACTTCCTCAAGTAGTGTGAATGCGCATTGAATTAGGCCTATTGTATCTGTATTGACAAATCTTCAATATAAAGCATGTATAAATATAATGCAAATCTGAAATTATATCAGAATTTTTTTTAACAAATATTGTATTAATGAGATGCAAAAAAAAGATAAATCAATGTGGAACTATATTTTTTGTACTCTCTGAGTTTGACAACATTTCCCGCCAACTTAAAACCAGCTGTTCTGGTGTTCCATCAATCGACCGACTGTTACAACAATCGTTAAACATTGAAAAAACAGAGTTTTATTTTATTTGGACTATAATTTAGATGAAATGGTTCGTCAAAATGTAAATATAAGGAATTAATTTTTATTTTTTATTGTTTACAGGTTGTGTAAACTGCATTTTTGTATATATATTTCTACATGACAATGCGCGTCATTTAAAATATCAGTACAAAAATGATGTTTACACACCAGTAAACAACAACATAAAATCACTCCTTAAGATAATTTATGAAACGAGTCGGACTTTTTTATCTATTGTTTTGATAGCATTAGTAAGCACACATTGAAATCTTGAGACAAATTTCATATCATTTTATATACAATGAAACCAGATTTCAGATATTTTTCATCACAAACAACTACGTTTTGAAGGCTCGCTTTGTCAAAATTTGCTGCAAGTACGCAACAATTACAGCCATTTTGTGTCGCCGTCCTCGAAATCTGACGTCGATGTTTCCTGACGTCACATCATTACTTGTCCTGAAATCATAATGGGTTTCCTGCTTGGCACAGTAAATGGATTAAGGTTATACCATTTTTGTTTGAAACGAGCATTTTCATTTGCTTAAAAATTCTCTATCAGCTCATAAAAACAGAGAATAGCGTTAATCGCTACGGAGTCCCGAAAGGAAATTTGACTATTGAGGTGTTAATCTGTAGGAAAGTTAATTATAATATATGATTTGAATAGATTTTAGATTTGCCTAAGACCTGCACGGTTTATTAAGAGTACACTCCAATTATTGTGCTATTTTCCCCCAATATCAAAAAGAATATTAAAGATAATCCTTAAGTATTGACACACAAAGCAATACTACACGCGCGCGAAATAATTGTTAATAACAGTAGGTGCATCATGTGATTAATAGCAAGACCGTAAATATGGATCTTTTGGCGTCTGGGAAATTTGGCGTTTTTTGTATCAAAAGATGGTGAAATTTAAGTGCGTTTAAATTTGGCGTTTCCTTGTATGCAATGCAAATTGTTGGCGCAAAACTTGATTTGATGAAAAGAAAAAAATCTGAAGATTTACTTTGTATTTACACATAGATCCCACAACAATAAAAAAAAATTACTGACGGAATTAGTTTTGAAGCCTTTTCGATACAAAGACAATCCTTTGAAATATTGTTTTTTTCCGTTGACAGCACACACCTTACAAGTGTACGTTTATGTAACGGGATTGAGTAATTTACCCGAGAGTACGTATTCACATACATGTACCTACACTGTTATAAATGGCATGTAGATGTATTGGTCGTTATACAAACAAATAAATACTTAACGAAATCCTGGTGTGTTAAAATTTGGCGCTTTCGTGCCAAACGCCAAAATATGACCACATCCAAAATATCCTATATATATAAATGTACGATAATATGTACATTATAGTCACGAATCGGACACATTATACTATAATTCAACATAAGTACAGAAACACTTATGGTTGTACTGTCTTTGCATACAGGTGTTCTATTAATAAGGTATATAATAGGTTTTACAATGTATAGTAATCAATAAGTGTCAGTCAATAACCAAACAATACCGGGGTATATGTTGTTAATGCCATAGAGATGCGTCTACTGAGACTATTTGATTGTCATTAAGTCCGGGAGGTCTAATTACAGACGTAGGTATAGACACGAAATTGACCCAGCATATCTACAGCAACACCAATGATTAAAACTTTTTTTCTATACGAGTATTACGCTTGATCAGGTGGTAACTGTATTATTGATGTTATGTTTCATACGTAGAGCAATAAAATGAAATTATTGGTCCATTGAGACTACTATATCTAATTATTCTCAATTCAACTAATTAGTAGAATAAACAAACATAGATATATCAATATCATAGTAATTAAACAACAAAATACAAATAACAAAATAAGGTATTGTGTGTACAAATAAACATATAGAAACGTGACATTTCATCAATAGCAAATGATTCTAGACTTGAAATACGTGAAACACTTGTCGAAAAAAAAGCGGTATGTGTTAATTAGTTTGGCGTATTTCACAACCGAATAGAGATCGGGAAAATCTATCCATAACATAACGACGATTGCACCTTGATAATCTTAACGACATTCAGGAACCAGCCGGGTATGGCCATAGCTGTTTACATGTTACAAAATAACTTCATTTCATTTGTTACATTCAACTCCACTGGTTAAAAAGTTTGAGGTTATTCTACAATATGTTATTGCTACACTAATTTTCATTAATTAGAAGTTTGAGGTTATAATGTTCTGATCAAAGTTTCATTTTATATGTAATTGTTACACAAATGTTCATTATGATTTTGTTTGCAGCGTCAGAAGGAATTCTACATTGAGTTTGGTTGGCATCCCAGGCAAGCTAAAGTAAGATTCCAAGATGGCAATGCGCCACAACAACATTGTACAAATACGTTAAAGATTTATGTGTAATCAAGGTTATTTCAATTATACAGTATAAGTATTAGTATCAATATCTTTACGAGATATGAAGTCATAAACAAAACGAGAATGACATTCTATTTCAAAGGCGCGCTTCACTTCGCATATATAAAGAATAGCCTTCTTGGTTTGTCTATGAGTTCATTAACCCCTACAAAGTATAGAGCAATGCTTAAAGATGCTACACCGCAGACAAAGCATAAATACTTATCGTCATATGAACAATAACTGCTGTTTAGTTGCTTAGATATATGTCTAATTCAAACAAAAGTACATAGGAAATACTTGTATTTGCTCTTGGCGTATGCATAATCAGTACTTGATTCAATATAGGATATAGTGCAAAGCATTTTTTTCGGTATGCAATTAATTATTTTCAATATTTTCATCTTGAAGTATATTTAAAAGTTCAAATTTTCCAATGGTGATAAAGTTGGAAAATAAATAACTTTTGTAACTTGAGAAAAATATCAATTCGTCTGCTCCTTTTTTGATAACACAAAAAACATTCCTCAGCGGTGTATCATCTTTGAATTGTTAATCCATCTATATATACGTACCCCCGGTAAATAGTCCATCTGAATATACGTACCCCCTGTAAATAGTCCATCTACATATACGTACCCCCGGTAAATAGTCCATATATACACGTACCCCCGGTAAATAGTCCATCTATATATACGTACCCCCGGTAAATAGTCCATCTATATATACGTACCCCCGATAAATAGTCCATCTAAATATACGTACCCCCGGTAAATAGTCCATCTACATATACGTACCCCCGGTAAATAGTCCATCTATATATACGTACCCCCGGTAAATAGTCCATCTATATATACGTACCCCCGGTAAATAGTCCATGTATATACGTACCCCCGCTAAATAGTCCATCTACATATACGTACCCCCGGTAAATAGTCCATCTATATATACGTACCCCCGGTAAATAGTCCATCTATATATACGTACCCCCGGTATGTCCGTGGCATGCACTGCTATCCAGTTAGTACTGTTGATCACCATATCAGACTGTAGTGGACCTTGTATGCGGACAAGCTGACATTCTAGGCTAGCCCGATTATAGTTGACAGCCGAACAGAAGGAGAAAACTAAACATTCCTTTAGGCACAGTATTAACGAATATCGTCCGGGTAGATCATATTTACAATTTCCGTAACATTCTAGTTTCGTTTTATGGTAATAAGTATCCAATGTTGATACGTCCAGACAAATGGTCAAGATAGCTGGGATATTAGACAAGTTAAAAGCAATGATATACACGAAAACACCACTGAACTTGTCATAGATCATGTTGATCTTCTGCAATGTCAACGATAGTGGGCCTGTTATAACACAGCCATTTATTGATTTTTAATTTATGTCCTTAATGATGAACTGTTACATAGATAGCGTAGGTATAAAGTATTAGCAATGTTCATTTAATCTGGAGAAGTTTCCCAGGTAATATAAACATCCATCTCCCCATCACCACAGGAACATTGAAATATTTTAGCTTTGCATTCCTTTCATTTGGAATGTTCAAAAATGACGCTTCAACTTACGAACAGTTAGCTATTACGTCTGTAACCTCTAGTCATCTTTTCTTTTTCGTTTCCAAACATATTTCTTCTGGTGAATACAAAATAGTTAGTCCCATATTGTATGAAATTTTTAACCTGTTGTCATATCACCAGGCGATAAGAAATGGAAAGAAACTTAGTTGTTTGACATAAATCTTACTCACTGTGGCTTTCGGTAACCACCTAGCTTTCTTCTTCTGTGGTTCCTTAGGAACCCCAGATTTACCTGAAGTGGGATTAAGTCACTATAAAGAAATGCAGCGTAGTCTCTTGACACAAATCTCACTCACTTTAGATTTCGGTAACCTCCTAGCTTCCTTCTTATATCCTAACTCTGGTTAGAAGCTACAAATTATTTTCGATGTGGGTCCGCTCACAATGTACCATACTTTCATACTTAATGCATGTTTAGTCCTGTTTCAAATGTCGAAAGGATTCACCCTACAAAAATATATATATAACGTCGAAACGTATCGTAAACGTCAAGTTAGGTTGTCTCTGTCCCGATGTAGGGCATCACAAAATCGGCCCGATCGATTTAAATAAAGAACGATAAGATAACGTAATCCGTATTTGATTCCGTCCAGTGTGGTAATGTTACAGCCATATATCACTCGGAACTCCTCGGATGTAACTTAATATACGTGATACGAGATCTAGAGTGTCCAAACTAAGGATCTACTTTCCTAAACAACATGGTACTAATTTTCGACAACCGCCAGATCACTGATGCTGCATCTCGAATGAATCATTTTTGCTTTCTCAAGATAAAGGTATTCCAACAGTGCAGCCATTCCATCACTTTGATTTATGCGGACTTATCAGTTAGTAAGCTTTCCGGCGAAGAAAATGTTATCGCACATAATCTTACACCTGATATGTTGTCTGCATAACCAGTAGAGTTCCGAATGACCACATAGGGCAGATAGGTGAAAGTTTATCATCCATAGCATCACTATGTTTATAGGAATTAACAGTGAATTAATTATTCATAGTGATGTCTGATGCAGCAGATAGAGAAACATGCTTGATTGGTTGAATATGTAAATTATGTACATTCATTATAACCTAACATTGAAATAGATCTCAATGATCCATCCTATACAGACGTCACAATAACAACCATCGTGTATTTACATCGTGTGAACTTACAGAATAACAACCATCGTGTATTTACACCGTGTGAACTTACAGAATCACAACCATCGTGTATTTACACCGTGTGAACTTACAGAATTCGTTCATTCTATGGTAATCTTATTCCATCTGATTAAATCATTGAATTTACGTGTTTTTTTAAAACCAGGGATGAAAGTCAAATTTGTTTTTCTTTATCTTTGCAATAATGCATATATCGTTAATAGAGAGTATTGATTTAAAGATAAATATCGCCATTAGATTCTCCTTACGGGCTATGCCTTCAGCTTGCGAGCTGCATATGTTTATATTCTATGTGGAAAGGATATGAAGGACAAGTATTTGTCCACCCGGGAGTCACAAAATGATTTTACAACATTCGTTTGACAGTGGGTTGAATGTTCCTATCCTTTTGTCACATAAGGCAGAATAACAAAAAATATCTGTTTAGGGTTACATTGGCAAAAAATAGGGTCGGTAGGTCGGGTTTTTTTTAAAGTGTCTTTTCATTCTTTTACTCATTAAAGTGCCTTCTTCGTGGTTAGTTGAAGTTCACCATATTTGCTTCTATCCAAATTCCTCATTTTGTCAGAAGGGTACTACTACGTTTCACGCATCCTCAATATACTACTGGACAATTCTTTTGTATGTATTTGTAGGTTTATACCAATTTCGATTGATTTGCATTCTTTTTTATTATGTACATGTTGACCATGGAAATTAAGTATGACTACACACTGGACCATTCCCTGATAATAAATCGATTACCTTGATCTGTGTGTCTGTATTACAGTGTTAAGGTGTATGGCCCCGTAGTCGAAGAGGTATTAATTGCCCCTTAATTGATGTACGGACACTCGGAGGGTTCGCCACTCTGGGGGTCCTTTATAGTGTTCCTGACTACCTTACCCACGGTCATCATAAACTCATCAGTAATTACTTTTTAAATGTTTACTTGTATGTGTATCCTCGTAATTAGGTCTGTTTGCCCGACTGTTAAGAAGGAGTGAGAGAAAGTTCTGGGATTTCCATTTATGAGGTGCTAGGTGTTGCTACGTTCGTATGTACATGGATTGCTATGCTGAATACTATGGTGGCTGATTACGGCCATCTCGTGTTGTTGTGTTGTCGCCTTGTCGTGTTGTCGCCTTGTCGAGTTGTCGCGGTCTCAAACTGCGACAACCCGAGATTTAACAGTTAAAATGTCGACTTGTCGCGTTTTTGAACCGCGACAAGTCGACAACACGACAACACGACAAGTCGACAACACGACAAGTCGACATTTCAAACACGCTAATTAGCGCGTACAGAATCTCGTGTTGTCGCGGTAAAATGTCGACTTGTCGTGTTGTCGAGTTGTCGACTTGTCGTGTTGTCGCCTTGTCGTGTTGTCGACTTGTCGTGTTGTCGAGTTGTCGACTTGTCGCCTTCCTGTTACACATGCGCAAATCATATGAAATAGCCACTATCTTTGAATATAGAAAACTGAAGTCAATGCTTGTGAATATTTGGTGTGTTTGTAATATATTCGATGTACAAAATTGTTTAAAAATTATATTTTCCCCATTGTTAACTCTTTTGAAAAGTATTATACTTAACGGAAATTATAATATTAAATTAAATAAATATTAACAAAACAAAGGATGTTGTCAGAACACAGAACAAAAATGTTTGTATAATGAACAGTGACAGAGACGACAAATGTATATCAACTTAATATTGCAAAATATCCTTTATCAGCCGTGTTCTCTTCAATTCTTCAAATTGAATAATAAGTCTTAACCGATTGTTAACACAATATTTTAAAAGGATATTTTACAATATTAAGTTGATATACATTTGTCGTCTCTGTCACTGTTCATTATACAAACATTTTTGTTCTGTGTTCTGACAACATCCTTTGTTTTGTTAATATTTATTTAATTTAATATTATAATTTCCGTTAAGTATAATACTTTTCAAAAGAGTAACAATGGGGAAAATATGATTTTTAAACAATTTTGTACATCGAATATATTACAAACACACCAAATATTCACAAGCACTGACTTCAGTTTTCTATATTCAAAGATAGTGGCTATTTCATATGATTTGCGCATGTGTAACAGGAAGGCGACAAGTCGACAACTCGACAACACGACAAGTCGACAACACGACAAGGCGACAACACGACAAGTCGACAACTCGACAACACGACAAGTCGACATTTTACCGCGACAACACGAGATTCTGTACGCGCTAATTAGCGTGTTTGAAATGTCGACTTGTCGTGTTGTCGACTTGTCGTGTTGTCGTGTTGTCGACTTGTCGCGGTTCAAAAACGCGACAAGTCGACATTTTAACTGTTAAATCTCGGGTTATCGCAGTTTGAGACCGCGACAACTCGACAAGGCGACAACACGTCAAGGCGACAACACAACAACACGAGATGGCCGTAATCAGCCACCATAGAATACAGAAGCCAGGGACTTTATTATTGTGTTGGATTTATTCTCCCAACGACCCATGACTAATTCTTCTATAAAACTCTGGTATTGTGGCGGGTGTCCGGCGCTACCACTCGCAGATAGACACACATATACACTGCGTTGGCTGTGCGCGTCAGTCAACGACCGGCGGGGAAAACGCTACGTGACACTACTCTCGTTATATCATTCCTTGCATTATTTCATAGTAAAACTGAATGCTCTGTATGTGACAATAGATGGGATAAGTTATTTGGGAATTTGATATACATCACAATAATAGAATAACGGTTCATTGTCTGGCTTTAAAGTTGGGCGTCAAATCTTCAAAGAAAGTATCTGTACATGTCTGTGATTGGTCAGTTTTATTCTCCTGAAACGCCATCGGTTTTGAGTGTCGAAGATGGTCCGGATGGTCCAAGGATGAATAAGATGACAGTAATAGTAACTCCTGAAGTATCGGGGGGGGGGGGGGGGGGGGGGGGGGGGGGGTATTATGGCAGTGACGGTAACCCCTCGGGAATGGTCCAAGGATTGATATTACGACAGTGATAGTAACCTCTGGCGTATCGGGAATGATTCCGGGGTGGATGCAGTAATAGTATACCCTATCGGCGTGCGCATGCGCGGGCTATGACGCGTGAAATATTCGAGTGAATTTCAATAGTATATATATGAATCAATTCTATGAGCCTCTTATTACTTGATATAAAAGTAATCTCTCAATAACTTTCCTAGCAATGACAGTCGATCATATTTATTACGAGTCATACATAGCAATAATAACAGTCCATTTACCACTACACTTCTATTTTCTATTTTCATACCGGTTGAATGGTTTTCAGAATACCAGCAATTCGTTTTACATGCCAAACCAGTCACAATAATTAATGAAATCGATATCAATTTGCTATTTGAAAACAAGTAATTAGGACTTTTTATCATGTCGTTACATTAAATATCTGAATAGTTTCCAGCAATGTAATTTCCCAGTAGTACTTTGAGTTTTCTCCCTGAAATCCACCAACCGATCTATTAACTTGTTTTAAATTTTGAATTCACAATAATTCATTGCCGTTGTTCCATTTAATCGATACGGTGGCCGAGTGGTTAAGATGTCCCGACATATTACCAAAAACCCTCCACCTCTGGGCTGCGATTTCAAATCCCATGTGACCGTTGGTCAGGGTTTTTTCTACTGGCACCCCACGGCCAGCTATCTTCCACCAACAAACCTGGCACCACCTTACATGACCCTGGCTGTTAATATGACATTAAACTAATGAAACCAAAACCAAGAAACCAAACGTCATATTCCAGGACTGCGTATCAAAAGAATGTGTTTTTTTTATTTCTGGTGTAATGTATCGATGTGTGATAGCAGACCTCTATTTGGTTACTTTACAATACCTGGATGACTGTTTTTTTTTAATTTATTTTAGTTTTTCAAAATTTTCATATATTTATACATGAGTAATACAATACAGAGCATAATTAAAACATTCAGTCACTCATGCTAGCATAATTTTACTTATTTGTAATTATTATTTCGTTTTCCTATAAGAAAGTATATAAGTTAGTTGTCATCCAAATGTTTAAAATAGAATTGGATTATCAATAAATATATGTATTTCAAACATACCCACTAACCCACAGCAGAGATGAGAGCAAGAGAGGGCGAGGTTACGTGGAAGGGGAAGAGAGAGATGTAATCTAGGGATCGAACAGTGAAACGTGGTATGAACGCAATATGATACAGACATACTCAATGTATCGCGGTTTGTATTCATACATCATTGAGATTACGCTAAATTGAATGTAAATAAAACCATTAATTCGTTGTAAGTGTTTTTATTATAAACGTGGTTTATTAATTAAAGCATATTGAAAAATCATCGATGTAAAATGTATTTTATCAACGCTCCTGATGATGAATGCTTTATCAACTTAGAAAAACACAAAAGAATATTTATCAGTTTTTCGTTTAGATCTTCGAACATGACAATTAAAAATATGAACTATATTTTAAATTTAAATATTGTGTAGTTTTATCGTAAATTGACATGTGATAATTTGATAAAATATATTGTATTGTTTTATATTCTTTTGTATTATGGGGCCGCGGTGGCCGAGTGGTTAAGATGTCCCGACATATTACCACAAGCCCTCCACCTCTGGGATGCGGGTTCGAATCCCATGTGGGGCAGTTGCCAGGTACTGACCGCTGACCGGTGGTTTTTCTCCGGGTACTCCGGCTTTCCTCCACCAACAAACCTGGCACGTCCTTACATGACCCTGGCTGTTAATAGGACGTAAAACTAAACAAACAAACTTTTGTATTAAATATTTGTATTGTATTGTACTGTACTTATTTAATGCTTTGTATTATGTTGTATTCCATTGTATTCTTAATGATTCTTAATGATGTCTTCCAGCACAGGTTCCATATAGATCCTCTTTGCTGGACTTATAATATTAATTAGTTACATAATTATGATTATAGTCACTTCCTAGCTGATATTCTCTTTATAGTTATTGTATATGATCTCCTGTTCGTTCCAGTGATTGTCCAATCTGTTTTTAAAGGTGTCCAATGTCTTAGATGTAACGACATGGTCTGGTAGGTTATTCCATGTTGAAGCAATCCTAACGGAGAATGAGTTCTTCCTGATCGATGTTTTAGTATGCTGGGGGAATATTTTCAGCGAGTTTGTCCTAGTGCTAGATCTCTCTGATGTGTCGGACCACATCCTTATGAACTGGGTTGCTCCTTTGTCGTATCTCCCTGTAACTGCCTTGTACGTTTCTATCATGTCACCTCTTACACGTCTGTAACTCAGGGTTGGGAGTTTTAACTTCTTAAGCCTCTCAGGATAAGATAGGTTATCCATTCCCGGTAGTTGTTTAGTCGCCTTTCTTTGTACTCCTTCCAACTGTTCAATGTGTTTCATTTTATATGGTCTCCAGCCAACACTTGCATATTCCAGATGGGTTCTTACCAAAGGTTTGTAAAGTGGAATAAATAGTTTAGAATCTAGGAACTTAAATGTTCTTCTGATCATACCGAAAATTGAAGTTGTTTTTTGTACTTTTTCGCTTATGTGTTTGTCAAATGTAATCTCTTTATCAAATATGACCCCAAGGTCCTTTTCTTCTTCCACTTCTTCTAATGTTGTATTATTAAGCACATATCCAGTGTTCCCTCCAGTGTGTTTCCCGACGTGTAATGACTTGCACTTGTCCTCGTTGAATTTGAGTAGCCAAGTCTCACTCCAATGTGTGAGTTGCAGCAAATCTTCTTGTATTGACTTTTTGCTTTCTTGTGAGTTAATTATCTGGAATAGTTTTGTGTCGTCCGCAAATAAGTAAACAGTTGACTTAATCATCTCAGGCAGATCATTTATATAGATGACAAACAGCAGCGGCCCCAAAACCGAACCCTGAGGTATTCCCGATGTCACTCTGCCCCACTTGGATGTTTCGCCGTTGATAATAACACGTTGTTGTCTGTTTACTAGAAAGTCTTCCAACCATGTGAGGGTTTCTATATTGATTCCATACGCTTCCAGTTTTTTCATCAGACGGTGATGGGGGACGGTGTCAAATGCCTTTCGGAAATCTAGGTTTATACATTCTATATCCAGGGCTCTGTCTAGGGCTTCTGTCCATTCTTCTAGAACATTAAGGAGTTGTAATGCTGTTGATCTTCCTGACATAAATCCATACTGTTTGTTTGTGAAAAGTGAATTGGCTGACATGTGTTTGGTAATATGTGTTCGAATGATCTTTTCCATGGTTTTACATAGTATTGAAGTGAGGCTTATAGGTCTGTAATTTCCTGCAATTGAGACACTTCCTTTCTTGTGTATAGCACTGATGTTTGCCGTCCGCCATGCTTTTGGGAGCTTTCCTTTTTTTAATGATTGCCTGAACAATCTTGTAATTGGGATCTTTACAGTGTATGCTGTTTCCTTGATTAGCCGAGGGTGTATACCATCAGGACCTGGAGATTTTTCTGGATTTAAACCTTTCAGCAACTTTTTAACTCCAACTTCATTTATTTCTATACTGCTGAGTGGTGTTTGAATGTTTCTTGGTTCAATACATGGTATTTCATCTTCTGGTTCTAATGTAAACACACTACTGAAGTACTCCTGTAAAATATTAGCCTTTTCCGTGTTGTTGTTTGTTTTTTCTGATTTTGGATCCGCAGGATCTTTGCATAGATCTCCAATCCCAGCCTTGGTCTTACTTTTTGAGTTGACATACTGCCAGATTGCTTTAGGATTAGATTTAGTGTTTTTTGAAATGTTCATTTCAAAGTTTTTCCTAGCTTTACGTGTTGCCTTAACAACTTGGTTTCTCTCTCTATTGTACTCTTTCCTTACATTCTCATCTTTCGTTCGGATAAATTTTCTGTTTAGGGAAGTTTTTATTTTTATTTTCTGTATGATTGTTTTATTCAGTGGGAATTTGGGTTTCCTGGGGTTACCTAGATGTACTTTCTTTACCAGTACATATCTGTCTTCGAGCTCCTTTATTTTTGACACAAATCTATTCCAGTTATGTTCAATATCTTCAGATTCTGGTAGTTCATCTTCCCAATTAATTTCCTCAATTTCTTGGTTGATTTTCAAAACATCTGCTCTTTCATAAGCTTTCCGATGTTTTATATACCCATATGTCTTAGTGTAGCATTGAAAGTCAAAGACAATAAAGCTGTGGTCACTTTTACCCAGGGGACTTTGGATTTCGAGGTCTCTAATCATGTGCTCTTCATTTGTGATTACCAAATCTAGAACGTTCGGATTGTCTGCTCCTCTCCATCTAGTAGGCTTGTTGATGGGCTGCCAAAGGTTTTTTTTCTTGGAGGCATTCTATAAATTTGTATTCTCTAGAATTTGTGTTATCCCCTTTTGTATTCCAGTTGATCCAGTCTATAGCCGGGTAATTGAAATCTCCCATCAGTAGGTAATGTGAAAACTTCATACTACTTACCTCTGTAATGAGTTTGCACAGATTTTCGTTATTTATGTCTATACCAGTGTCAGTAGGTGACCTGTATATGAGTCCAATGAGCAGCTCATCCTTACCATTTACTTGTACTTTCACAAATATGTGTTCCTGAAATTTGGTGTTTGTATACACTTCTGTTACCGAAAGTGAATTGTGGACATATAGTATCATACCTCTTCCCGTGTCATTGTCAAGATTTTTAGTAAACATATTGTATTTTGAACCGCTGCCAATATTAAACTCGGACTGATTCATTTTGTTTCTGTTGTTTTTTGACTTGACTTCTGTAATTCCAATAATGTGTGGTTCTATATCCCTAGTTCGGACTTCAAACTCCTCCATTTTATTTTTAAACTGGTCTGCATTTGTATAGCAGCATTTAAGTTTTTCAACAAACATAGTAACTCTATCTACACTATTTACATTGTTTTGGTTCTGCCCGAAAATCTTGTTTAGACACTTTTTGGGACTTTGGTTATTCTCCTTGCCCAGGGTGGTCCTCTTACTCTGTACACATATTCCCCCGATTGGTTCTGTTGATTTTTTGCTTTGGCTTCATCCCACAACTTTTTCTCTTGATCCCTTTCTGCTTTTGTCAGATCATTACTGATTCTCACATTTTCATACTTCCCAGTTTTCTTTGCTTCTCCTATGTTTTTGAAAAGTTCTTTCTTGATCTCACCGTTTTCTAGGGTTACTAACATGGGTCTAGGTTTATTTTTCCCTTCATCAGTATTCTGCTGTTGCTTATAATTATCATATCTTCCTAGGCTAGTTACTTTCACAATTTTTCCATCTTCTTGGCTGATCTTGCATGCAAGGAGAAGTTGTTTGATAAACTTCAGGTCCTGGCGATCATCTCTATTCTCTGAATTACATTCCTCTACTTGAAAAATAATCAGGTTATTTTCGCGTTTTTTTCTTTCATTAATTTCTGTGATAATGTTACCAGTGGCGACTGCTTTTGGGTTATCCTGGGGTGTTTTTTCTTGCCCGTCATTGGTTGCTGTAACCGAACTGTTCTGTGCTCCAAGTTCCTCTTTGATTAGTTCTCTTACTCTTGTTTCGCTTCACTTTTTAGGGATCTCATTTTCTAACTGTGTGATTCTGTTTTCATACTCTTGTATGATTTTCTGACATCTTTTTTCGATTTTCATGTCCGTTATTATGTTCCTTTCCACGATTTTCCTGCATGGTGTGCAAAACCACATAGAGTCAGACTTTTCTAGCATGCTGTACTCCTCCACACTCTTATTTAAACATTTTATACAATGGTGTTCTTTGCATCGTTGGCACTCCAGGACTTTGTCGTTTGGGTCCGTGAAATTCACTTTACATGTTGTGCATGTCCATGCATCATTTTCCTCATCACTGTTGTACGGCGACGCAAAGTTGATTTCTGATGGTGATTGGGTCCTAGAGTTGCTTCTTGACGCTGATTTGGAGCTCGGGGGGGGGGGGGGCGCCCGACCGTTTGTTTATATTTTGGGTCCCGTCGTCCTGCTTTCGCCGGTTGGGCCTTTTTTCCTTTGAAGTTAGCGAGGGCTTCTAAAAGTTCATGTTTACCGGTCAACCGGAAGTGACGTGGAATGAGGATCGAACTCGGGACCTCTGGATTACTAGTCTGACGCTCAACCGATCGAGCTAAAGAGAAGTTCTGAGATGTATTGTATTTAATCTCATTATTGTATTGGATTGTATTACGTTGTATTGTATTGTATTGTATTGTAATCAATGTATTGTAATGAATTGTATTATAATCAATTTTGCTTGTAACGAGCATTTGCATTGGCTTAAAAATTACTTTATCAGCCCATAAAGGAAAAAATGGCGTCGCCGTTTGTGACGTTGCTTCTGATTGGCTGAGATGACGGCGTAATGATTTCATCATCATCATCAAACTTAATTTGTTTCCTCCAGGTGGAGATACAATATAAATCGACATAAAAAGAGAACAAAGAGAGAAGTTCAATTAGTATAAATAAAAGAGTAATAGCCAAGCTATTACTCTTTTAAGTGAATTAAGTGAAGTCACTTTCACGGATGGAATAAACGCAAAGCGTTCAAGATGAACCGAGCCGAATTCATCAGGTATGTCTTTCTATCAGCAGCATCCTGGAAAGGGACTCCTGCCGTTTCGCCTAAAAGGGTTCCAGCAAATGAAATGTCATTTTTGCTTATGATAGTGGTGAAGACACTGGGCCCAAATTCAGTCATGATTTCCTGCAGAAACCTATCACGGAGAGCTCTGGAATGATCACAGCTAGCACAGAAATGAACTATGGCGTCGTGGAAGTGCTGAAGGCACAGAACACACACTACAGTATCATGGGTGACTGATAATGTCAACATGGAACACAAGGAGTAGATTACCTGAACATCCAATAAGTATGTTGCTGCTTGCAACATGACGTACGGTTTGTAGGATGAATGACACAGCCGAAACATCTCAAAATCTGAATCATTGTTTATATAGATTTTTAAGGCTGCGTTTTCAGTAGATGATATTGCGGTATTCACTATCGACTTCTATTTACATTTAGAGGGGAATGAACATGACCTGAGGTACGTGTCAAGATATGAGAGTAGCTCGTATCTTTGAAGGACTCCAACGATATCTGAAAGGTATCATTTGCCACAAGAAGATCCTGGTTTTACTTCTTGTACATTCAAATAGGAATACAATCGTGCGATGAAGATTCGCTTAACTAAAAACGACTGTTCTAAGAATATCAGTTTCTGAAGGAAACGCAACTTTCTTCTGTCAATTTGGGCAGATATACGAAATAATCCAAGCATGGGCTCGATCATGTCCGATCTTGATCGCCGGTGCACACAAAGAATAAGTTTTGCTGCGTAGTGTTGGAAACGAGCTAGTTGTGAAAGATCGCTTACACTCAACTGCACCCAATTTACGCATCCATAGAGAACAGATGGCAAAACAACTTTTTTGTACAAATTGGTCTTGACGAGCGGATTAATGAAATTGGATGGGCCAATGCCAATGATCGAGTGGATGGTTCTTCTTCCTTTATCGCACGCCGCGCGAACACGTTCCACGTTGGACATTCCGGCTGATAATAGAGTTCCAAAATGAACTTGAGAACAAGTTATACCTATATCGACAGGACCGAGCATCCAATTGAAGTCGAGCTGGCGTGTGGTATTATTCCCGATTACAATAATTTTGCATTTCGTGCTATTGAATTCGAATTTCAACTTTTCACTGTAATCATGACAAATATTCAGTAGACTTTGGAGTGAACGAGGCGACGTGCTTATCAGCGTTATGTCATCTGCAAGCGTTGGATTTCCAACATTTAGTGTTTCCACTTTCGCACTATGGTTACTTTTTTCTAAACGTAAAAGCAGATTGTCGATAAATGTTTGGTATAAAAATGTGGACAATGCTCCACCTTGCCTAACTTCCGATTCAACGGCGAACCACTTTGACGTAATTCCGTCCCACGTCACAGAGCTCAGCATATTCGTGTAGGAATCGCAAATCGTGTTAAAAAGATTTCCAGTGATACCGAGATCAAAAATCTTACGCAGTATGCGAGCGTGCCAGACAGCCTTTTTTATATCAAGAAATGCTACGAAGACCTTGCTGTTTAGGTCAAGATTGTGGAAGATAGTCTCTTATAAGGAAAACGTGGCTGTAGTACATCATATGGATTTTCGGAAACCGTTCTGCTGATCGCTAGGAAATGTAACAACTGAGGTGTCTAACGAGTCTTGTATTCGGACACTGGTGATCTTTTCAAAAAGTTTATAGATAAAACATAAAAGTGTGATAGGTCTGTAACTTGAAGGATCTCCGCGGGACTTATTCCCACCTTTGAAGATAGGAAGTACAATGCCTTTCTTCCAAACAGACGGAACATGCTCAAGTTCTATACACTTAGTAAACAGTTTTTGTAGGCACAATATTAGAGTCCTACCACCATATCTTAAATATTCGTTCTGGATTCCGTCGATCCCTGGAGCTTTCCCTACCTTAAGGCTCCGAATTGCATGTTTTATTTCTGAGAACGCCGGTTTTTTATTCAGCCAATTAGCGTCAAGAATATCGCTTGGACCATCCGTTAATTCTATGTCCATTGATACAACTCGAGAGGCATTCGCCGAATATACATTTTGGAAGTACTTTCCGAAAGCGTCCGCAATTTCAATCGGAGTCCTAAGCGTGCGGTTGCCAACTTTTAATGGGGAACAGTTCCGTGGAGAAGGTCCTTTGAATTGTTTCAATGCCCGCCAAAACGTTTTGCTGTCACAGTCCGCAGCTTCATTCAATTCCTGTTGTTGGGATTGCAAGTACTCTTCATAAGCTATGCACCGTATATTTTTGAAAGAACGTTTTGCAGATTTATACTGGCGAAAAATATTGGAAGCCGCGCGGTTTTAAATCTGCGATCCACTCTTTACGTTTATCACGAGCAGATTTATGTGCTGCTTTTACGTCACTGTTCCATTAGGGTTTCAAACGTGGGTTGAATCTTGATAAAGGTATGTAGGTCCGTGCACAAGTATTTAGTGTATCTGAGACAATGGTATTAAAATAATCTTTATCTGTTGGGCGTTGAATATCAAAGTCAAGATATTGCTTTAACACATTATCAACCGCTAACTGGTATTGCACTATATGATTAATACTACAAGTTCTCCATTTTGGCTGCACGGTTGGAATTTGACATTCTGACCTTTGCAATGAAGGACACAAGCGGACACAACATTCCAATACCGCGTGGTCAGATGCTACATCTATATTGGGAGAGGAAAACACTCTAGCTGATTCTGCACGAGCAGACGATTAAGTATTTTTCTCTAGTTACAAAAGTTACCTACTTCACACCATTACCACCATTGAAAAGTTTGAGCTTCTAATTTTCTAAGTTAGAAATATGAAAAATAATTAATTGCATCCCGAAAAAATTCCGTGACTCTATATCCTATATGGAATGAAGTACTGATTACGCATGCATCAAAGGCGAAATAGATTATTTCATATTATTTTTTGGGTTAATTAGTCATATATATACACGATTAAACATCAATTATTGTTCAAATGATTAACATCATTTATGCTCTGTCGGCGGTGGAGCATCTTTAAAATAGAATTGGATTATCAATAAATATATGTATTTCAAACATACCCACTAACCAACAGCAAAAGAGTTAGAGGGCGAGGTTACGTGGAAGGGGAAGAGAGAGATGTAATCTAGGGATCGAACAGTGTTTTGATTGCGTTAAACGTGGTATGAACGCAATTTGATACAGACATACTCAATATAGCGCGGTTTGTATTCATACATCATTGAGAATACGCTAAATTGAATGTAAATAAAACCATTAATTCGTTGTAAGTGTTTTTATTATAAACGTGGTTTATTAATTAAAGCATATTGAAAAATCATCGATGTAAAATGTATTTTATCAACGCTCCTGATGATGAATGCTTTATCAACTTAGAAAAACAAAAGAATATTTATCAGTTTTTCGTTTTGATCTTAGAACATGACAATTAAAAATATGAACTATATTTTAAATTTAAATATTTTGTAGTTTTATTGTAAATTGACATGTGATAATTTGATTTGATTGATATTGTATTGCACTGTACTTATTTATTGCTTTGTATTATGTTGTATTGTATTGCATTGTATTGTAATCAATGTGTTGTAATGAATTGTATTATAATCAATTTTGCTTATAACGAGCATTTACATTGGCTTAAAAATTTACTTTATCAGCCCATAAAGGAAAAAATGGCGTCGCCGTTTGTGACGTTGCTTCTGATTGGCTGAGATGACGGCGTAATGATTTCATAGACAAAAGAGTTCCAAAATGAATTTTGAGTATTGAAGAGATTATCGTTAGTAAATTGAATTATAAGGATCGATTTGAATATTTTTTTATGTTATGGAGATATAACACAAAGCTCTGAGTGCACTCTCACTCTCATCATAAACCGCTTCACGGTTTATTTAGAGTACACTCAGATTTTTGTGTTATTTCTCCATAACATAAAAAATAATCTATTCAAGTTAATCCTTAAGTATAGTCTAGTCTTAAACTATTAACTCAATCGATCTTTCGTAACTGTACTGAAACCATGTGTCAACAACAAATGCAGCTATGTTCCACTAAATAAAATAAATCCTTTAATTCCTCCAGGTATAACAGTACATTAGACAGCTATTTTTCCTCATTTCGTTTGCGTGTCTGCCTCATTGGTTACAACAATTATACCTACAAATGGTCAATACACCGTCCAAAATAGCTGTCTAAGCATGAATAATGAAGCTGATGTTGACAACGTGTTTGATGTTTATCAAGGCTAAATACGGAAGAGAAGCTTAACCTTTATTGGATAAACACTTGATGCATCAAAGGTTTGAAATTACAAAAATGCAATTAAGGCCTGGGGAAATCTGAATTAAAGCCCATAAACTATCGGAAATGTACTTGATGAACCTTTGCTTGGTACCTCAAACATCCTGTATAGAAATGAACTTTTATTCATACAATCCTGTTTAAAGAGCAAAATAAACAAAATATCCAAAATAAAAGTAGACATATCTGAATAGTATGAAACAAAACTAGCAGTAATGGGTGACCTAGATAGATTCAGCACACTCACATGTTGAAAAGGGAAATGTGATATCTATAAATGCACTTTTACAAATGTTGAACTCGAGCACTAAAGATATAATCAACCGGGAAATCTAAAAGCGTTTTATCCTAAAACATTTTTTTTTAATTATGCAATATGACATTAGTGTAAAACAAGTTGGGAATCTGAACTTTATTTGTCACTACTAGTTTAAGAATCAATAATGACAAACAAAATTACAGAATTTCAATTTAAAACTACACATAGAATACTCTATTGGAGCTTGTTGTTTATGTGACAATTACAGAAAAAACATTATTCCACCATATTTATTACTGTCCATATATCACTGAAATATGAAATGAAGAGGAAGAACGACAACTCTGTTATAACAGAGTTTTCGTTCTGGAACGAAATGTTAACACTGCTAAATAAACCTATCAACCCGCTTATTTTCGCGATTTGAGTAATAATGAAACTGTGCTATACATTTTGCTGAAATTTTTAACGTATATTAATCTCAGGGTGATCTATCGATTGAAATAATCATGTCAGCTACGAAAATTCTTTAACGGTGATAATTTTTGGGTCAAACAGGCAAAAATCGGCATTTTGATCACTGGTTTCTGTTTAATTCGTCCTAGTGAAATAACTTATCAATCTGAGACTCAACATGTAAAAAGTCTTAATAATTCTGAACAAAACGGTATTTCTGATTTTTGGAAATGTTACATACAACGACCACAATACAGCCATGAATAATGGTGGTATTTCGCAGGTTCTGGGTAAATTTCCACAACAGACGAGTTATTTCGGGGTCCCAGACGCCTTCCTTCGGAGCTATTCTGAACGATTGGACCGGCAAATGTGCCATTTAAAAATGAGTGATATTTATGAAATTTTCTGTAGAAGTGACTAAACATCATAAAATGCGTAAAACGATATTCACTAATCATCACATTTATGTTACAATATGCGCCCAACAAGTGCAACAGTAAAATGGATCTGTTTGTACTGTCTCGTCTGCACAAAATCATGGCGCATACTATCGCGCCCCCTATATGACGAATGTGTATTGTTTGTATCCGGTTGAGTAAAAACGTTGAAGCCGCCTTGATGTTCAAGTTAAATCCGGCAATATCAGGTAAGTAATTGTTCATTCACTTGTTATAGACATCAATATCATTATCGGTGGATATTAGTATTATCCGATATACTTGATTGTTTTTGTAGGCTTGCAAATATACTGTTTACAGTCGGTTTATGATCATCATCGCGATCGACTGACAACAGAACCATGCATGCGTTCTATTTAAATCGTGGCTTAACAGCACGTAAACTGACAATTGTACTGCCTTTGAGGCAGATGCCGTTTGAATATATGTATCTCCTAATACAGTGTTTGATTATACATGTATGATTAAATTGCTAGTAGTTAAACCATAAAGTAATGCAGGTCGTTTAGTGCGCACATGTACATTCTGTAGGCTCACATGTACCGTAGTTTCGTTACAATGTCATTTCGGTACATGCGGAAGTCGTTTCGGTATCATAAAGTGAACATGGCGAAATGACTTTCACAAGGTACCTAAACGATTTCTAGTAATCTGCATATTAGACAACTAAAGAAAACAAACAAGAAAAAAATGGTAAAAATGTAGTTTGACAATGGATATGATCAACATTATTAGATACATTTGTATGCAATGCAATTTTACATGACAAATAGTAATTGCTTAGGCTTCTGTTACTGTACAGACTGGTTAGGTGAGGTCAATATAAATGTTATTAAACAATGAAGATTCATTTCACAATTTTGCTGTGTTGTCAACTACTACATGTATGTGTTAATTAGGATGCCGACAGGAATCATCAGATTTTGTAAGACGAACACTATTGTGGCGTCGCAAATATTAATGACTTTTGTGATGTTGTATGATTATCTTGGTTGACTCGTCAAATCCAAGCCTGATTTTGCCACTCTTACATAAAACAATATTGAAAGTAATCCAAATTTTGACCAAGTGCTTAGGCCCTGGCTATTCTCTGAGAATTTCTCTCAAGGACTCAATAGATCTTGAATTAAATAAATAATAAGAAAATTTTAAAGATTTTTCCTTGTAAAGGAAGTTGTCGATATCATCGTGGTGCCCCTCGACTCTGATCTGGTGGTCATTTATTGAGGTCAAGGTGTGATTTAAACTAAGCACCATGGATGCCTTTTTTTCCTGTCAGAAACAATATGTTTCCATTAATACTAGTTATGTAATAAATAGAATCTTACACTCACGGCTACATCATTTGAAATTTATTAAACTTAAATTTATAAAATTTGATATACCACAAGCCTTTAAGGATATTTTGACATTTTATTTCCAAAATAACAACAGTTTTTCTGGTCTATTTTTTATATCATATCTAGGTAAAGGAGATCGAAGTATAACCTTCACTATACAGTAGTGAATGTCAAACTTGTAAGTTAACAGCCTCATCAGTTTTAAGCATGTCAGAAACCAGATACATTTTGAATATGAAAAATGTTTTCCAAATGTTTCTAAATCATAAATATTTGATGTTGAGGTAGAGTGTATATACATTATATGTATATATACTTTTAAATATATGATTTGCTTATAACACTTTTTTTCATCTGTAATGAATAACACTTGGAAACAGTAACTGTTTTGAATACTAGTAATCTTCCTCAATATAAAATATGCTGTGTTATCTATTCATGTAAATGATTAATAAAACAAAAGAGAAGTATGAAGGGTATACCAGGTAATTCATATTTGCGTATGTATAAAAGCTACAAAAAGATCCTTAATGTGATGATTTATTTAACCTATTTTCATATCCTTCAGCAGTATCAAGGAGTTAATATAATTTAATTACCTGGTACCATATGTATTTCCAATTCGGATGTAGAATAGAGTTCTCTTATTTATTAGTTTAACGTCCTATTAACAGCCAGGGTCATTTAAGGATGTGCCAGGTTTAATGGTGGAGGAAAGCTGGAGAACCCGGAGAAAAACCACCGACCAGCGGTCAGTACCTGGCAACTGCTCCACATGGGATTCGAACTCGTGAACCAGAGGTGGAGGGCTTGTGGTAATATGTGGAGAGATCTAAACCACTCAGCCACCGCGGCCCCACGAATAGAGTTCTCATAAAAGATCTCATAAATGCTATGATAATTAGAAAGATTATCACCTAATAGAACCCATAACCCGTATTTCCCACGATGAAATTTCAATTAGTATTATACATTTCCAAGGCATTTCTTGATTAAAGTATTATATTGTTAAATAATAAATATCTGATGTAAGTGTGATCAGATGCATATATACCATCAAGGGTTGAAAAGCTGACTTAAAAGGGTATGTGTGTTTTGAATTAAAAACTTTATAATCCTGTACATGTTCACATGAACAGTTCAATGGGATTGGATAAAGGGAGGTAATTGGCTTATTTGTTTATTTTTAAGGTATATTTTCAAGCAAAATGCTCAATATCTCTAAAAGAATTGCGAAAATAGAGAAATGTACATGATATGTTGTGGATTTAGTGTTCGGTCAGACCAATATTGTCTATGTTTTGACAATTTTTTTTATCTACATGAGTAAAAACAGTTTCCTTTTGATAAAATGGGGGTAGCAGAGACTTTTACATGATTATTCATGATGACATGTACATGTATATAAGTACATGATATTTTTCAATTTTTTGATGCCATGTCATTATGAATGAGATAATCCATATTAAATGAATTTTTATTATTTTAACTTGATTATAGCAGTTGTGTTATTTTGATTTTTTCTCTGTGAAAAGCTGTTTAGCATTTCGTGTTCTCTAAAACACATGTATTTGCAAGAGATTGAGTGTCCAGTCAGGCGATATTTTTTATTATTACCAATTTTTTACTTATTTTTCGATAAAATGGGGGTAGCTAGCAGAGACTCTTACATGATTATTCATTAAAATGCATTTCAGGCAGCTGCAGGGTAAGAATACGAAACTTGTGATGTCATATACAAATGTGATTGTGAATTATATGGTCCTTTTAGGGGCCTGAGGGTGGGGCCAAAGGGGGTTAAATAGGCTAAAACTTCAAAAACCTTCTTCTAAAATTCTGGAAATGGTAGAATCAAATACTCTTCATACATGGAATCACATTTCCAGCTGGGGAGGGGGTCAAGTTTACACTAGTTTATTTAGGTTAAACACATTTTTTAGCACTATTTGGTCATTTGTAATAGAAAATGAGTCCAATGGTGTCAGAATTATCAGTATGAGATGGTCATTGAATCATATTAACAAATATTCCATAACTGACCCCCAGGGGCCTGAGGGGTATGGCTAAAAGGGGTCAAATAGGATAGACGTAAACTTCAAAAACCTTCATCTGAAATTCTGGAAATGGTAGAATCAAATACTCTTCATAGATTGAAAGATCTTAAGGTCCTTTACAAAAACTTTTAAATTTATATGACCCCGGGGTCTCATGCTTCCCCTTGAGGAGGGGGTCAAGTTTACTATAGTTTTTATAGGGAAAACACATTTTTGAGCATTATTTGGTCATTTGTAATAGAAAATGAGTCAAATGTTGTCAGAATTATTAGTATGATATGGCCATTGAATCATATTAGCAAATTTTCCATGACTGACCCCAGGGGCCTGAGGAGTGGGTCCAAAAAGGGTTTCTTTTAATTCATAAACGCTTTTTAAGATTTGAACCAACTTTGCAATGTTCTTTCTGTATCAGCACTAAGGTGACCATCAAGGCCTCTTGGGCCTCTTGTTTTCTTCCGAACTGCCTCCAATTTAAACTATGAGATATAAGTCCATAGGTGGATATTATGCCAGTGATAGTAAGTGGCTCCAATTTTACTATGAGATAGTCCAGGGGTGAATATTACCTCAGTGATAGTAACTCAATGAGTATTGAGGATGTAGCTTAAAAGGATTTTTCATTCAATTTGTCAATTACCTACCTTTGATGGTGTTTTTATAGACAATCGATTAAAATGTATCTTTCATGTTAACTGCCAGTATATATTATACAATGAACTACCAAGGTTGTTTAAATAAATAATCTTGACCTTTATTCAAGGTCACAGGGGCCAAATAGACTAAAATCCTGAAATGACTTCAAACTCTGGTATATTTTCTATAACCTAATGAAATTGGTCCCGTATAGGAGTAACAACAAGAGTTATTTCCCATTTCTCTTCTCTTCATTTCATCCGCGACACTCCTTCAGGTGTCGCCCAACTAGTACTCAGATTATACAATATTTACCAAAGCCATAGTCTGCTACAAAAATCAATACAATTACAATCTCAATCATACACAAACAACAAACTACATAAAAATACAATACTCTTGTCCGTGGATTACATAATATGGTTGATAATACGGAACTAGAAAAAGATTACACAATAAAACTGAACTCAACTATGTTTTTACACAAATAAAGAAATTATTACTCAGAAATATTAATTTCTATGCCAATGCTACATGTAGCTGCAATAAAGATTGAAAGAGATAGTGAAAGCAAGTAGAGTATAGCGATTTGTAATAATAGTAAGTATGCCGGGTGTACATTATAGTAATGTGTAATTATAGTAAGTATGCCGGGTGTACATTATAGTGATGTGTAATTATAGTAAGTATGCCGGGTGTACATTATAGTGATTGTGTAATTATAGTAAGTATGCGGGTGTACATTATAGTGATGTGTAATTTATAGTAAGTATGCCGGGTGTACATTATAGTGATGTGTAATTTATAGTAAGTATGCCGGTGTGTACATTATAGTGATGTGTAATTATAGTAAGTATGCCGGGTGTACATTATAAGTAATGTGTAAATTATAGTAAGTATGCCGGGTGTAATTATAGTGATATGAAATTAATAGTAAGTTATGCCAGGTGTACATTATAGTAATGTGTAATTATAGTAAGTATGCCGGGTGTACATTATAGTGATGTGTAATTTATAGTAAGTATGCCGGTGTACAATAGTAGTGACGTTGGTAATTTATAGTAAGTATGCCGGGTGTACATTATAGTAATGTGTAATTATAGTAAGTTAGCCGGGTGGACATTATAGTGATGTGGTAAATTATAGTAAGTATGCCGGGTGTACATTATAGTGATGTGTAATTATAGTAAGTTATGCCGGGTGTACATTATAGTGATGTGTAATTATAGTAAGTATGCCGGGTGTACATTATAGTGATGTGTAATTATAGTAAGTATGCCGGGTGTACATTATAGTGATGTGTAATTAATAGTAAGTATGCCGGGTGTACATTATAGTGATGTGTAATTAATAGTAAGTATGCCGGGTGTACATTATAGTAATGTGTAATTAAAGTAAGTATGCCGGGTGTACATTTATAGTGACGTGGTAATTATAGTAAGTATGCCGGGGTGTACACATTATAGTGATGTGTAATTATAGAGTAAATAGGCCGGGTGTAAATTATAGTGATGTGTAATTATAGTAAGTATGCCGGGTGTACATTATAGTAATGTGTAATTATAGTAAGTATGCCGGGTGTTACATTATAGTGATGTGTATATTATACTAAGTAAGTGCCGGGTGTAAATTATAGATAGTGTGGTAATTATAGTAAGTATGCCGGGTGTACATTATAGTAATGTGTAATTAAAGTAAGTAGCGATGTGTAATTATAGTAAGTATGCCGGGTGTACATAATAGTAATGTGTAATTATAGTAAGTATGCCGGGTGTACATTATAGTGACATCTAATTATAGTAAGTATGCCGGGTGTACATTATAGTGACGTGTAATTATAGTAAGTATGCCGGGTGTACATTATAGTGATGTGTAATTATAGTAAGTATGTCGGGTGTACATTATAGTAATGTGTAATTATAGTAAGTATGCCGGGTGTACATTTTAGTAATGTGTAATTATAGTAAGTATGCCGGGTGTACATTATAGTGATGTGTAATTATAGTAAGTATGCCGGGTGTACATTATAGTAATGTGTAATTATAGTAAGTATGCCGGGTATACATTATAGTGATGTGTAATTATAGTAAGTATGCCGGGTGTATATTATAGTGATGTGTTATTATAGTAAGTATGCCGGGTGTACATTATAGTGATGTGTAATTATGGTAAATATGCCGGGTGTACATTATAGTGATGTGTAATTATAGTAAGTATGCCGGGTGTACATTATAGTGATGTGTAATTATAGTAAGTATGCCGGGTGTACATTATAGTGATGTGTAATTATAGTAAGTATGCCGGGTGTACATTATAGTGATGTGTAATTATAGTAAGTATGCCGGGTATACATTATAGTGATGTGTAATTATAGTAAGTATGCCGGGTATACATTATAGTGACGTGTAATTATAGTAAGTATGCCGGGTATACATTATAGTGACGTGTAATTATAGTAAGTATGCCGGGTGTACATTATAGTGATGTGTTATTATAGTAAGTATGCCGGGTGTACATTATAGTAATGTGTAATTATAGTAAGTATGCCGGGTGTACATAATAGTAATGTGTTTATGTGTGTGATAATTTAGTGGTTGGTGTAATTAGTGATGTGTTATTATAGTAAGTATGCCGGGTGTACATTATAGTAATGTGTAATTATAGTAAGTATGCCGGGTGTACATTATAGTGATGTGTTATTATAGTAAGTATGCCGGGTGTACATTATAGTGATGTGTAATTATAGTAAGTATGCCGGGTGTACATTATAGTGATGTGTAATTATAGTAAGTATGCCGGGTGTACATTATAGTGATGTGTTATTATAGTAAGTATGCCGGGTGTACATTATAGTGATGTGTAATTATAGTAAGTATGCCGGGTATACATTATAGTGACGTGT
>SAYR01061896.1:16646-41629 GCA_004382745.1 Argopecten irradians irradians | reverse complement strand
CCATATGACAGAAAACAAATCAATGTAGGCACATGTACATCCTGTATTAAAAACAATGAGTCAATGAGGATAGGTCTTTCTCTATATATTATAACTATTGACAGGCAAAAAATACACAGTATCACAAGCAAAAAATGTATATGACCATCAAGGACACGCAGAACAAACTGTGGCATATTTGCATGTGCTTAAATATGTAATTAATTAAGTAAAATCACAAAACCATAGTTCATAATATAAAAACAAAATTATAGTTAGACATCTAAACCAGATTGATAACCAACAATGTGTGGTGATATAATGAATATGGGCCTATATTATGATGGAAAATAATATTCTGTTGTTATTAACCCCCGCCCAACGAAGTTGGCGGGGGATATACAAATGTGTTCCGTCCGTCCGTCCGTCCGTACTAATGGTTTCCGGAGCATAACTCTAAAACCAGGGGAGATATTTCCACGAAACTTCATACACACATTGGTCTTATGGTCTAGTAGTGCCTTTTGCTATTTTAAGGTTTTCACTTTTTGTACTTTTTCTGTAACCATGGAAACATTGCTGAAAATATCATGGTAAATGTTAATGTTACTTTGCAAAACTCCACCCATCTTTGTGTATATAGTCTAAATGTCAAGGCTGTATACCTGATACAACAATTGCAGCCCTACTCTACTTGAATTATATTCCATCTTTCTTCAGCTCAACTTCCTTTTTCCTGGATTTTTTTTGATACATATAAGTCTCCACAATCAAACTTACTTCAGCTTTGATATATCCATTGGCGGGGGATCTGAATGACTATGTCCTTGTTTTTATAAGAATGCACACTGTAGATCTAAACTCTAGAGCAAAAAATACAGGTATGTAAAAATTTTTGAAGAACAAAATTCTGGCAGTATCAAGACGTTAATGACAACGTAAATGAAGCAACAGATATGAAATGACATGCTCGGGTCCTATAGAAATCAAATGTTGTCATGAAGATATAGGAGTCATCTCCCTTTGCTTATAGATGTCAAGTATTAGCGGATGCAAATTAGACAGACAGGCTACATGTATACAAATGATGCCGATAATTAAAAAGAAATGGCAAATATAAACATGTATACCTGGATCAGATGCTTATAAAATTACATTCGTCGAGAATGGAAAACGATAGCCGCTCGTATGCTTTTACTAAACTTTGTCATGCCAACATTGTTGAGGTGAAACATGGCCAGTGCATATAATGGGCTAGGATTCGCCCAAAAGCAACGATGATGCCAGAATACAAAAGCATCATGCTCATAAGCCATGTATTCTAATGTTACATTTATTTTAACAGCGTTGGCATTGTCGCTGGAGCGAAGGCGGTTGAAAAATCTTGGTAGCAGTAGTCCGATCGCAAAATGCATATGGCGAACTGAAAGTGCGTTCAATACAAGCAGCGCGAAGCTTATTTTGTCCTGTGCGAGTTCGTTAACAGAACAATCCCTAGTGAAATCGTCACGCCACACTGATTCACGACAATACGAGGTTGTATGTCTCTTAATAAAGTTCACTTATTTTGGAGCTATTTTGGCCCGGGACAAATCGTCCTAGTTTATTACAAACCACCTAAATGTTTATTTGTTTGGTTAATTAACGTCCTATTAACAGCCATGGTCATGTAAGGACGGCCTCCCGTGTATGCGGTGTTTTGCGTGTATGTTGTGCGAGGCGCAAACCACTTAAATTTCCGTTCCGTCCAAACCAAGATTAAAGAATTCGACGTTATTTTGGAAAACGGAATTCATCTGATCTACAAATATATGAATGGCAAAAATAAGCACTGGCATAGCCATGGTTAAAATAAGCAATAAAAAATGGTTAAAGTTATATGTTCCGTAACTGGCCGAAAATTTGGACATGCTACTTTTTCTTCAATTATCTATTTAAAACCATAAGTGTTAATGAATAAAGCTGTGAAAATCATTCAAATGGACAGAGAAACATATATAATGCCTTATAAACGTTAGTTAAGAACAAATAGGTTATGCACTTGTTTTTAATGCCTTATACATATTTAGATGGAAACATACCTTCAGAAATCATTGTTAGTTTGATTTATTAACGTCCTATTAACAGCTTTGGTCATGTAAGGACGGCCTCCCATATATGCTGTGTGTTGCGTGTATGTTGTGCGAGGTGAGTGTACTGGGAGACTGCGGTATGTTCGTGTTGTGTCTTCTAGTATAGTGGAACTGTTGCCCTTTTTATAGTGCTATATCACTGAAGCATGCCGCCGAAGACACCAAGCAACACACCCCACCCGGTCACATTATACTGACAACGGGCGAACCAGTCGTCCAACTCTCTGTATTCTGAACGCTAAGCAGGAGCAGAAACTACCACTTTTATAGACTTTAGTGTGTCACGGCCAGGGGACAGAACCCAGAGCCTTCCTCACAGGGGCAAACGCTCAATTCAAGGTCAAAAGTGAGGCGTTGCCAAGGGAGGCATTAGGAAAGATAAAGTCAGTTAGGAAGAAGAGAAAAGATAAGATCCTAGATTTAGTCGCCTTTTACGATCATGCAATAGGGGCAGCAGGTACAATTCACTTATAATACTGTAAAAATGTGCAATGAAATTGGGGACAACAATATGGCTTCATGATCTGACCGTATGTACTCATTTCATTATTACACTGAAGATGATAATATAATGATTTTTGGCAGTACATATAATGATTTTTGGCAGTACTGATTTTTGGCAGTACTGCCAAAAATCATTTTCAGCTCCTTGGCATTGACAGTATTGTAATTCTCAAAATGTTGGTAATTTTTGGAGTTGAATAACATATTAAAACCCCTTCTTGATTCGTGACTATGAAAAATACGGCACATATAGCTTTAAATAATACCTGCTTATAGGTCCTAGGTTTAAGATTTAGATCACATCTCCACTTCAGAAATGTATACTACACTGTAGATTCAAAATAAGCAGTCATGGATAAATCCATCTCATTTTTAACAGTTCTCTGGTTGAAATGAAAGTTCCGCACGGATCTTAATTATACCATCAATTATAACGTGTGCGTTTATTAAAATATGAAGTTACATTTGTAATTGTCTCGACATGTAGGTTACATGGTCTACTGTTTGGTTTAGAATTTTTAACGTCCTATTAAGAACCCTGGCCGATAAAGAAATTGTAATGTGGGCCGATAGAACTTTTTATATTTTGTATCTTATTTATATTCAGAAACAACACATTGTATCATAATAAGTTTGAAACAAATATTATACATCACTTATCTCAGTCTTTCATCACCAATTTCAAACTCCCTGGTTTGTGCTACTAATAATCATTCATATCGCCCATTCATCTTCAATATCAGTTTCGCCTCTAGCACAAGCTTTACCATTTGTAGACATCATATATATATAAATTAAGTATGACCTCATAATTACTCTCTTTCATCCGAACCTTCATACTAAAATCTTGCTATCGATTCATACATACTAAATTACTTGTATATTCGTTTTTAGTCAGTCTAATATCCAATTATCAACCCGACATGAATTATATATATGTTATTTTGATATTATTTAGTGACAATACATCATACTTAATTAGTAATTTCATAAGGTAAATACAGTGTTGTTTTTCTTAAGAGGAGGACAACGAAGAGATAAAATGTGCGGTATATGTATTATTTAATAACACAATAATATAACTGTTTATAGTACTGACTTTTTTCTCCTGGTATTTCTTTCTGATTTCGAATTATTTCACCATTATCTTTCTCTATTACATGGATAATTTTAGAAACAGAGTTCCTAATCTCAAGATTTAAACAATAATTTAACGGTTTTTCACCCTCCTCTACTAATTTTGCCTTAGCCCTAATGATATTTCCTCTAATTCTAAGTCTAATTTTCTTCAACATTTACCTCTCGGTCTTTACTACATTTTGTGACCCTCGGGTAGAATATCCATATCCTTCATATCCACATATAAAAGAGTCTTATAATATGTAGCAGAAGAGAAGAAAAAAACCCAGTTAAATCATGTCCACAAACTTCTAAAGTATATGTGAACTAATAAATCAATAGAATGTAAAATTTTCCACCTGAATAATTACTTTATACACAAAGATATAAATTTATAAGCTTTTTAGGGTTTAGAATAATTGTTTTAATATTTGCCCTGTAGCCGTTTTGAGGAGCATGACCTTTATGACTTTTGAGAAATTAACTTGAGGAGAAACAAAAGGATTCTGTCTCAGAAAGCAGAAAGAGAAGTACATAGGCTAAGCCTATGCGTTAAAGTACCGTACGAAAATTAAGCTTAGATGTCTTTATAAATCAATATCTGTGTATCAAGATCCATTTTTTGATATATGAAGTACACGTTCATGTGTATATAAGTACACGAATTACATGCATGATAAAAGATATATTTTGTCTACCTCTTGAGTGAAAAAATGATAATATTGACATTTGTGGGTTACTGAGAAGACATATGATACTTAGCCATATCAATGCATAAATTTAATGTTATCGGCTATTAAGCGTTGCTAGTCACGCCTCAGCTGTTATATTATATACACTTATATATATATTTGGAATACCTTTTGTTAATATATCATTACACAAATGTAAGTTAACGTTCACGGTTTACCTTTCAACAGGAAGTGACTTGAAAAATCTGGGTCAACCAGTCTCTTCACAAAGGAGGACGTATCCCACCAAGCATCAAGTGTCTGGCTGATAAAGATTAAATATAAATAAAAATCCTGATATGGTGGTAGGCATTACAAACTCCATGAATTAAGAGGAGAGAAAAAATAATAGAAAAGGGACAAAAGCGTTTGATTCAAATACAAATTTAAACCAATGATTTCTCTTTATCAAAGCAGTCTTGACTTTATGCCGCAACACTTTTAGGTTTGCTTATTCGGTATATATTTAGGAACAACTGAGTTTGAACAGTAGCGAAGTGTGCATTAGCATTTCGCTATTAGCATGCATTATTTACAGAAATCATTTGATCAGTTCATAATAAATAATGATGTGAATTATCATTGCAAGAAAACATGTATACTTATTAAAAAGAAAAGAAATATTTCCCTTTTAAATAGTGGGAATTAAGTAATATTTACATACCTTTAGAATGCTTTTCATTTTCCTACATGGTTATCCAAGGAATATAGACAACATTCTGGGTGAGTAAAGTGTACACCACCAGAAGAATAATAGTTTACATCACTTTATTAATCCACGTGTAAATAATAAGAGAAAAAAATATCCAGTTTTTTTTAACTAAAGAGTTCACAAGTTACTCAGTCTGTTCATTTTCCGTAATCGAGAAGAAACTTCTCTGATAGAATTGAGTAATGAAAGATTTCCCGAACTTTCTTATTCTTAAACAGTACAAACAGTTAACCATCCGAACTACTTGTACGCTCCACACACGGATGACTATGTGCATTCTAAAGTCTCTGCTGGTTTGCCTTTGTTAAGCCGTCCACTATGGTTACGCCACTATTCTTAAGTTTTTTAATCTCCTTGGTGATTTCAGTCTTTATTTTCTGCGCTGTAGAAACATGGATATAATTGGGCGTGGTCTCCCTTGCCGATCAACCCCGAGTCTGTGAGCTGTTTCAATGTCCGAATCACAGATATCCTCAAGGGATTTGACAAGCTCAACCATTTTTTTACCGTGTCCACTATGCAGGGCAATTGATTTATTGAAACTGGAAATAATTAGAGGTAAGGAGATAATCACTTAACCTAACAAACCAGGTGAGCGATACAGGCCTCTGGGACCTTTATTGCAATATTTGTATTTGACTCTACAAATGTACAGTATGCAGTGGAATGTGTTGTAAAATACCACTACAATTTTTCCTTTTTTGAGAAGCAGAATCACCAGTTGTAGGCGGTACCGCAGAGGAATCTCTTGTACGAGGTGGTAATCTCTTTTTACGATTGGCGATTTCGATTTTACACAATTTTAGGAATGTTCTGTTATGTTTTGTGATATTTCCTTGTTTTGAAGTAACGTGTTATGAAAACATTTGGCCATTGAACATAAAGACTTATCCATGAATATTTTCTAGTACATGTAGTTATTTCCTAAAAAGAAGTAGTATTCACGAAAGCAGTCCAGACAAAATATTGTTCAGTTGACACAAATCGGGGAAATATCGTATTTCAAATGGGAGAAATCAGCGGAAGTTTTGTTGTTATTTTGTGCCGACAAACGTTAATGTACTTTTTGGAATCATGATGTTACGGGTTGGGGAGGATCTCTTGCAATACCGGTGTTACAAGGGGGATTGCTTTGGTACATTCATAAACTTACATGGACATTGTTTTATCAAGATTTCCTGCTATATTTAATTTAAGATACATAAAACCGGCATTTAGATGTGACGGCGATTGACAAAATTGGCCCAGATGAGGAAAAATTACATTTTCATTTTTTTTTCACATTTTATTTACTTATGGTGTGTAGATCTCGTGTACAAAATGTTGAAGCCATATGATAACGTATTTAAAGTCCCATTATACTTTTATAACAAGGAAAATTTTTCACTTGTTATACAAAATGTTGATTTCGTAAAAGAAACAAGGATCCGAAAGGATTTCTTTTGACGGTCTTTTATTACACAAGCACTTTGGCCGTGAATGGTAGGCATATCCTGGATATTCCAAAATAGTGCCGTGTGGTCCATTCGGTGGTCGTGGCCTTCACTGCTCTTACAGAATGTCCACATAAGCTTAAATGAAATACAGCAGATAAACATCTGACATTTATATATAATTACTGCTCTAAATTTACTGGTCAGGCGGGTAGGCTAATTATACTTAATTGGCGTGTCCATTGCCCTGAGGCTAAGTGTCATACCACCTGGTTGCCCCGTGTACATAATATAATTACTCATTTAACTTTATGTGCCAAGCAGCTATAATTACCGCGGTTAATCCAATAACAATAAAATCAAGGAAATTTGTATAGCAATGTAAAATGTAGTGTCTCAAATAAATATATACATCCATCTGTCCGTTAAAATTATATATAGGTGCGCGTTCACTGTCCTTTGTTTTAAAATATTGTTTTATTATAGAAAGCACTAAAATCCTTATGATACTTTCACAAAACTCTGCTAAGATGTACATTATGATTCCTAACCAAATTTTCTTCCTTGAGTTTCTTTCTAAAGAGGATAATCACGCTAATAAAATAGAACGGGTAATTCCCATACATAAAAATGCCTCGTACACAAGTATATATCCGACACCCGCATGGTAAACAAAATTAAAACAAACGTGGCCATGATCGAGGGAAGTTTCGAGTAAACTGTGAGTAATACAACTGTTTTAACGTTTGACACTCATTTTTACCACATATTTCCACAATGACTTCTCAAATGTTTTTATGTATTATGCTTCATTAACAGCTTATACGTAAACGTATAATGATCAAGAAATGTTTTGTGTTGTAGAGAGATGCATACATGGGGTACAAAAGTGGGGTATTTTATCGAACATGTATAACCACAATAATTACATGTAAAACAATTGAATAAATTTCGGTATCAGTAAGTTGTCTTTTCTCCAGCTGAAAACTTGCTCACAAATCCGTAGCTTATATTCCTATACACAATAGATCTACACATAACAATACGATAGATCCATGTGAAATGTGAAATGATTTAATATGTTTACATGTGCATATTGTACATTACATACCTGTAAAATGAGTATAAATTTGCCAATAATTTTATGGATGAACTGATGATCAATATGCGCCACCCAGATAAATAATTCAAAAATGAATTGCAGGTAGCCTAGAGGCTGATGAGCTGAAATAGACCGATAATCAGGTAAATGATGATATACTTTTTCAAACAGCCTCAACACATTATACCTGATGTATATACCTTTTTATATTGACTGTTGGTTGAATATTTGTGACCAGTCCCTGTGAATACATTATGCATGTTAGCTACGCACTACACAAGAAGACACAACATGAATACACCGCAGTCTCCCAAAACACGCACCTCGCACAACCACGCCACACACCGCATACATGTGAGGCCGTCCGTACATGACCATAGCTGTTAATGGGACGTTAATTAATCAAACAAACAAACAAAATGTATAGTGGAACTGTTGTACTTTTTATAGTGCTATATCACTGAAGCATGCTGCCGAAGACACCAAGCAACACACTCCACCCGGTCACATTATACTGACAGCGGGCGAACCATTCGTCCCATTGCGTTACGCTGAGCGTTAAGCAGGAGCAGAAACTACCACTTATACTTTGGTGTGTCTCGGCCTGGGGACAGAACCCATAGCCTTCCTCACAGGGGCGAACGCTCAACTCAAGGACAAAAGTGAGACGGTGCCAAGGGAGGCAATAGGAAAGAGAAAGTCAGTTAGGAAGAAGAAAAAAGATAAGATCCTAAATTTAGTCGCCTTTTACGATCATGCAATAGGGGCAGCAGGTACAATTCTAAAGCCCTACCTGCAGGGCCACCAGAAAGATATAGCACTATAAAAAGGGCATAAGTTCCACTATACAAGAAGATACAACATGAATATACCGCAGTCTCCCGAAACACGCACCTCGCACAAAATACACACAACACACCGCATACATGGGAGGCCGTCCTTACATGACCATAGCTGTTAATAGGACGTTAATTAATCAAACAAACAAACAAACTGGTGATTCTTGGGTACACCTCCCAATCGATGATGTGGAGCTCGTTTAGACGTGTATTTAACGTGTCCACCCCTGACTTTGACGGACATGTCTTGGCCATTCAACATAACCTGTATAATCAGCTTGAGTGTTCAACTCAATGTGGATCGGATTGCCAGTCATTTATTTTCAACCAAGAAACAAGATAGTGTAAAACGTTTACAACAAGACTTTGCGAGGCTGATGTCAACGAGTCTTCAATCCTCAAGATGTTTGTAGACATCACTGGTTGGGCAAATATTCATGTCAACCCGGAACAAGGTAATTGTTTTATTACACCTAAAAAAGCGAATCAATTTTGGTATTAATAAGTGTATTTATTACGATAAACACTTTTTAATACAAGAGGCCCATGGGCCTTAACAGTCATCTGAGTTCGGATATAAAATGAAACTGAAGACATATAAACACTATATACTGGCCTTTGGAGTGGGTCAGTTATTTTTTTTTATAAATTGGACTTTTTTTAATCTATGAAGAGTATTTGTTTCCGTCAAACCTGTGAACTCTGAAAATTATTTTTAACTTTTAAGTCATTTTGACACTATTTAGCAGGGAAGACCGATATGAATGTTAAAATGCTATATGTCGGCTAATAATTCTAATCAAGTTTGACTCATTTCCAATGAAAATTGAGCAAATAATGTTCATAAATGTGTTTTTCTTATATAAACTTAAGTAAACTCGACCGCCTCTCAAAGGGGAAACGTAAGACTTCAGGGTCATCAAATTCATATTTTTATACATCTTATGACCTTTCCATCTACAGTGTATAAAAAGTACTTGATTCTACCATTTTCAGAATATTAGATGATTTTTGAAGTTTTAGCCTATTTAGCCACTTTTTGCCCGCCCCTCTGACCCAAGTTCTGATAGGACCAATATGGATATATTAAAATGTTATATCAGGCTAAAAGTTCTAACCAAGTTTGACTATGTTCCTATCACAATTGAGCAAAAAATGCTTATGAATGTATTTTTCCCATATAAACTATAGTAAAACTGCCCCCACCCAGAAAGAAACGTGAGACCCCAGGGTCATATGATTCACAATTTCCAGAATTTCAGAAGATTTTTTAGCCCATTTGACCCCACCCCTAACGCCCCTGGGGGTCAGTCATGGAAAAAAAAATATGTTAATAGGAAGAAGAAATAGTAACTAATCTTTCTAGTTATTTATTATCAGATGGTGAGATATTTCACCTCGCTAGAGGGCTTAAGTTTGTGTCGGACAGGGGTAAGATAGACAAACTGAAACTTTTAGCAGATTTAGGATGTTGGGAGAGGAGAATGCGTTTAAAAGAGTTTTTCTATGACCGTGAAAACATAGAGCTTGTAAAGAATGATATTATTAACAATTTGAAGAAGAAAGGTAAGCATCTCTCCCGATGAACAACAGGCATTCCATTCACTATTACATAAGTGACATTATCATAAGACCAGCAGACAAAGGTACCGGGATTGTTGTAGTTGACAAGACTGAATAATACAGAAGTTGCAATATGATATGAATGGTAGTGACAATTATGTAGAAGTGAGTACAGACCCAAGCCAGCAAGAATTTAAGTCAGTTAAAAAGTTGGTGAATAAAATGGGGTGATGGACATGAACTTGAAGAATTCGTTAAAACGTTAAAAAGTTATATTCGGGATACATCTGATTTCATAAATAAGTTGTCAAGTGTTGAAACACCTTTACCAGGTCAAGCTATTTTGCTTTGATGTATGTAAGTTAAATCCATCCATTCCTAGAGAAGAAGGACTTGATGCATGTGAAGAGGCGCTCAATTCAAGAACTGATGCGATAATACCAACAGATCATGCTATTGAGATGATACGGACGGTATTGGCCAATAACAATTTTAGTTTGGGTGATAAGAACTACCAACAAACTAAAGGAATAGCTATTGTATCTAGATTGGGCAGGAACTTTGCATGTTCCTATATGCGTAAATGGGATGAACAGCTTATGGAGTATGAACACCAACCAGAATTCTACAAACGCTTCATTGATGATGGATTTGGGATATGGTTAGGTAGCCCAGAAGAGCTGGAAAAATTCGCAACGTATGTTAAAAGTATACATAATGATATTAAAGATGCTCCACCGCCGACAGAGCATAAATGATATTCATCGTTTGAACAATAATTGGTGTTTAATCGTGTATATATATGTCTAATTAACACAAAAAATAATTTAATTTCCTTTGGTGCACGCGCAATCAGCACATCATTCCATATAGGATATAGTGCCACGGAATTTTTTCGGGAAGCAATTAATTATTTTTCATATTTTTAACTTGAAGTAAAATTAGAAGCTCAAACTTTTCAACGGTGGTAATGGAGTAAAGTAAGTAACTTTTGTAACTGAAGAAAATACTTAATCGTCTGTGCCTGTTTTTGATAGTGAAAAAATACAATTTGTCAGCGGTGGAGCATCTTTGAAGTTGAGCTACGTTGGAGTCATGAGAAAACTGAATTCCTTGATACATGGGTTTTGCTGGAGAAAGGTTATATAATCACAGATTTGTTTATAAAACCTACAGATAAGCAGTTGTATTTACACATTACTTCGTGCCATCCTTCACACACAAAGAAATATCTACCATATGGATTAGGCATGGGGATCAAGAGGATTTGTAGTAGGAGTGAGGATTACATGAGACATCGAGATGCGCTTAAAGTACAATTACGTAAGAGAGGTTACAGTGGTAAGCAAGTGGACCAACAACTACAGAAAGTGGATCGAATGGAGAGAACGGAGCTTTTAACTAAACGTAAGAAAAAACCTAGTAATAGGGTCCCATTGGTTCTCACATACACCATGATGCTCCTTAACATACAGAAAATCCTTCAGAAGCATAAAAATAACTCTGAACAAATGGGGATTGTATTGTATCAACCGCCGTTACTGGCATTCCGTAGGGACAGCAATTTGTGTGGTACCCTTGTGCATAGTAAAACCAAACATAAGATATATGTAGACGCTGGTTGTGATTGTTCCATATGCGATCATATCGAGAAAGAATGCTGTCTATGACACAAGCCGTTCATGCGAATATAAGCCAGTATCATCAGCAAAATGTTCCACACGGAATGTTGTATATATTTTGATTTGTAATAAGTGCAATGTGACTGTGTATGTTGGTGAAACTGAAAGATCGACGAAGGAAAGGTTTACTGAGCATTTACGGGATGTTCGTTTGCGTGCGGATAAACCAATAAACCGGCATTTCTGGAACCATAAAGGAACTGATGTGAAGATTGCGGTTATGAAAACATTGTCTAAGAATGTGAAAGAATACCGGCTTTTACACGAAGAACAATGGATAAGGTTGTTGGACACAAAGACTTCAAAAGGATGTACTGTAAAAGGAATGTGGTGCAACAAAGACTTAGTACGGGAAAATTCATTACGTCATTTTCGCGTATTGTTATGGATGACGTCATGGATAGTGAGAAGTTTTAAAATCAAGATGATAGCAAGATGGTGACTTGATCAGTAGACTGCGATTCATTTCCCACCGAAGGCTACGTAGCCGAAAATTTGGAACAGAGACTGATTCTATTATGTATATCAAAATTAATAAATATCAAAGAAACACAATTTAACAAAGCATGACAATTTATTGACTCGTTTCCTATCCGGGCCTCGAACTCACGATCTACGGCACCCAATCGCCTAGCCAAACATAGCTGCGCCTTCTACCACTGCGCCACATCCACATCGATGTGGCGCAGTGGTACGATTGGGTGCCGTAGACCGTGAGTTCAAGGCCCGGATAGGGCACGAGCTAATAAATTGTCATGCTTTGTTAAATTGTGTTTCTTTGATATTTATCAAAATTAATACTAATTGTACAATATTAACATTGAAAACTTTTCAAGTAATTGTTATGTATTTATTCAATATCAAAAGTATTGAAATATGGATGATTTAAGCGTCATAGTTTGGCATTGCTCAGTAAGTGATCACTCCAGTTTGAATACAGTCAGGCGTCTGCTCAGATCTGAATGATTCTCCATCAAGTGCACAATCCCAAATATCTGATATAACAGAGAAAAACCTTCGGAAGAGAATTTTTGAACAATTTTCCAAATTGCGTCAAGAAAATAAAAAGACTATTTGATATGAAAATTGAGTTGAACTGGAAATAAGTCTCTTAGACATTAAGTGTTCGCTAACTACAATGTACCTTCTAAAACTAATTTCTAGTAAAATATGTATCTACAAGGCCTTACTCAGAGATATTTTACACGTACAAAAATGAAACATTTGATAAATAACCCGGAGAAATATATACCCACAAGTCTATATGAAATCATCCTTGACAACAGATCTAGATCTACGTATCACATCGATCGCTCTTTACCCTTGGGACTATTGCAAGGAGAAATAACTTTGAACTTTGTTAATTGTGTTCTTTATTGCATAGCAGTTTGTTTAAAAATGTATTGATATGATAATTTTGTTCTTTATTACATAGAAGTTTGTTTAAAATTTTATTGGTACTGATACGATAGACTTGTTTCGCTGTTCAAAATAGTCATCCTATACAGCACATTCCAGTCTCTGTGCACGTGGTGACTTACCTGTGTCATGCTTGAATGCCTTTCCAGGTATATCATATCTAAAGCTCATGCATCCAGACTGATTTTAAATAGTACTTTTTGTTCTGTTTCCCTTACGCAAGGCTGGGTAATTTTATAAATATTTATTACAACCGCAGCAAATGCGGTATATGGTCACGGGTTAGTAAGCGATAGTGCAACGTACACCTCGGACCTAGGATGATGTGAAATTAATTAAGTATTATCTGCTAAATAATGTTGTAAATGTCTTTGGCAGATACTAAAATTTATCCGTTTCGTCACTTTTTATTGGCTTTATAAACCTGATTTGCATTGTATTGTTCTGGAAGTTTCCAAAGTCGATCAGATGCTCAGAATATCATGACCGATGCAAGAGTTTGTATAATTCGCCGCTTGAAGTTTACACAAAACGAATGTGTTTAGCACTGTCTAATGTCACTGTTGTAAATTTATAGTAGAACATCGCTGACCGGTATCTCTTAGTATATGTTTTAAAAGGTTGGTGTCACTAAATCACTGCGAAATCTATTATATCAGAAACATATAGGACGGTATGAGGCAGTGACTTTCGGTATCGCGTGCGAAGTTGTAATCTGCTCATAGCGGATATACACAGACTCTTCACCTGACAAGCAAAACAATTTTGCGAGAGTACGCTCGCACTAAAATGATTTACATAGGGATATCCATGAATTGAACCATAAGAGAAATTTCATGTCTCTGGGTTATAAAATGAATATGTTAGAACAAAGAGTTAGTGCAATGAGAATGAACCTGTCTCTCAAAATATGAACAGTTTCTCCTATGACCAGCACATACCCTCTTCTTATTCAAACATTGATGATCAAAATTTCAATGGAATTCCTCATCAGAATTTTGAACAAAATCAAATATCTTTTTCAATAAAACCTCCCAACTTATGATTTAGAAGATTTTATGTCACAAATTGAAACCATAGTTCAGATCAATAAATGGGATTATGGCTCCAAAGCTTTGTATTTGCCTAGTAGTTTAAAGGGTTCAACAAGAACAATCCTTAGTGAACTAAATCTTACACAAAAACATGACTTTAGTAAAATCACTAAACGTAAGATTTGGATATGAAGATAGATCATAAATGTTCAGAGCTAGACTTCAATCTCGAACTAGAGGCAAGCATGAATCTTTGTCAGAGTTAATTCAGGATATTCGTAAATTAACTAGATGTGCATATCCAACCGTGACAGACCAAGTGACCAATAGACACTTTAGCTGTTGACTACTATGTTGATGACTTATCAGATTATGATACTAGATTAAGGTTGTGAGAGTTAATGCTCAAAAATATAAACGAGGCAGAAACAGACGCAATTCGATTAGAAGTTTATAAACAGGCAGATAGACAAAAGGGTAAGTCTGTACACATGGTAGAATCAGAAAGTACACAAATCACGGACAGTCCTGTTAATCATACCATAACTTAAAACACAAAACCTGATAATGGTGTAAATTTCAAAATCCTATTAGAATCAATACACTCATTGTGATTGTTTGATCATTTTAACGTCCTCGCATGTATGCAGTGTGTACCGTGTGTAAAGTGCTAGGTGTGTGTGTTTTGAGAGACTGTGGTATATTCGTGTTGTGTCTTCTCGTATAGTGGAACTGATGCCCTTTTTGTAGTGCTATATCACTGAAGCATGTCGCCGAAGACACCAAGCAACACACCCCACCCGGTCACATTATACTGAAAACGGGCGAACCGGTCGTCCAACTCCGTTTGCTGAGCACTAAGCAGAAGCAGAAGCTACCACTATTATATGCTTTGATGTGTATCGGCCAGGGGACAGGACCCAGAGACTTCCTCACAGGGGCGAGCGCTCAACTCAAGGCCAAAAGTGAGGCGGTGCCAAGGGAGGCATTAGGAAAGATATGGTCAGTTAGAGAGAAGACAATCTGATTAAAATACAGATCCTTATTATCACTACTTTGAACGGAGTGTTATAAGGATCTGTATTTCAATCAGATTGGAGAGAAGAGAAAAGATCAGATCCTAAAGGTGGTGTTTAAGCTAATGTTAAAAATCCCATAGAAACTGCCCACAGACCAATTTTCTTGAAACTTTGCATATTGAAAGTACTATTAGTTGTCCCTTTAAAACGACACTTCTTTTTCCTTTTGTGATTTCAAAAATGCCCAAAAGGGCCTGAATTCTTTGTAGTCATGTTCATTAAAACTACGTGCACAAACATACCAAAAAAGTTTAGCCTTTGTTAAATATTCTACATTGTATTCACAAATCATTTGAATAGATCGTATGCTTTATATGTAAGTCATTTCTTTTCGATTTTTAAAGGAAAATATTGTTTGAAATAATATTTTTTACGAAAAAGTAACATTTTTTGGAAAAAACGAAAACGAAACATTGCTCTTTGTCATCTCATATCACCCTGTTACTGGTTTATCCCATGACATTTTCTGTCTATGTGGAAATTAGTTTCAAAATTAAAATCCGGGAAAACAGTTTTTGAGTGACTTAAAAAAGAGAACAACGGACCACTTCTTTGTTAGTATACCTAGTTATACATTTCCAGTTTATGATTCCAGAGTTCGATATAAGTGAAAATGAGAATACAATAATAATTTCAGATGCTTAATATCATGGTAACACGTTTTAAAATATTGGTTGCCATGGTAACAAAACGTAGGCCTCCGATTGGCCGAAATTTAAATGTCAGAATTAAGTAAAAATTGGTATATAGGGGTTACGAGATATGCTGAATAACATCATTTTCAAAAAGATTGGTTGCCATGGAAACGAAATGGAGGCCTCTGATTGGTTGAAATTTAGATATTGTCAGATTTAAGTGAAAATTGGTATATAGGGGTTATAAAATATGCTGAGTAACATGGAATCACTTTTTAAAAGATTGGTTGCCATGGAAACAAAATGGAGGTCTCTGATTGGTTAAAATGTAGATATTATTAGATATTAGTGAAAATTGGTACATTGTACATATGGGTTATGGGGTATGCCGAATGAGATAGTAACAGTTTTAAATTCATTGTTGCCATTGTTTCGAAATTAAAGCCGTCTGATTGCTCAAAATCAAGATTGCAGCCTTTGTGGTGCTGGTATTATTTTCAAATTATACATATTTTATTTGAAAATCAAATATAACTCTGTTTCCCTCTTTAATCATTTTTAATTCAATTTAAAATAGTTTTTATCTACATAAGAGAGATGGATAATCTTATTTGTATCTTTTGCGTTTAAGTTGCTGAAGAAAATACACTTCTTTCCAATAGTTATTTTATTTCTGATATGAAAAGAGAAACAATTGGTTTCACCCTGATCATATAAAGTTGTTAGGCTTTTTTGTACTGTTTGGGGACATGCTGGAATAAAAATGCAATAATTTTAGAGTACATATGTTAGTTAACAAACAAGAGGCCCATGGGCCTTAACGGTCATCTGACTCATGGCACAAAACAACAAAGTCACAGTATAAAGTAGTGGTTAACAATTAATATAAACAATACAAGTAACTCCTTAGTTGACATGTAAGTTTCTGAAATAGTTTAATGTCATTTGTTGAACAAACGTGGTAGCCCTTCATCCATATATGGTTGTAACCCATTCAAGGATTAATATAAGGAGTCAGATTTTATAGCCAAATTTCAGCAAAGCTCCCATTTTGGACCTCCGCTGTACTACCCCAAGGGTCTTAGCTCGGTTCTTTATAAAATATAATTGTCCTCACCTAAAGTTGCCCCTTCTGAATAAATTAAAACCCCTATAGACCAATTTTCATTGAGATCGGAGACTGAACCCGAACACAGGAAGTGGGCCAGCGGCCATCTTGGCATACCAAAATCTTTAAGAAAATGTTTACGTGTTGCTCGGCATCAATTAAAACCCCTATAGACCAATTTTCATTGAAATCGGAGACTGAAACCTTGATACAGGAAGTGGGCCAGCGGCCATCTGGGAATACCAAATTCTTTACGAAAATGTTTGCATGTTGTTCGGCGTCAATTAAACCTCTATAGACCAATTTTCATTGTTATTGGAGACCGAAACCTGAAAACAGGAAGTGGGCCAGCTTAAATTAAGAAAATTTGCCCTTTTGGGGCCCACCCCTCAGCCCCTAGGCGTCAGACCAGGCTCATTTATATACAAGAGATCCCAGAGGGATCTTGGCGCCCACCTAAGAATGATCTTCGTCTGACAAAGGAAAGAGGGATCTTTTCTCTGCTTTTCAAGCTTTTACTACATATAACTACACATGAAATTTGAGAAAGATCCCTTGACTATTTTCTGAGATATATAACAGTAACAAACTTCAATTATCAAAATCCAAGATGGCTACCTGTCGGCCATCTTGTTCACCGATCGGTCCTAAAATGCAATATGCACAACTAGGCCCCTAGGGGAACCTGCACATGCAATTTGAGTCAGATCCCTTCAGTACTTTCTGAGAAATAGCTGTAACAAACTTCAATTGTCAAAATCCAAGATGGCGGCCTGTCGGCCATCTTGTTCATCGATCGGTCCCAAAATGCAATATGCATAACTAGGGCCCTTAGGGAACCTGTACATGAAATTTGAGATGAATTCTTTAGGTACTTTTTGAGAAATAGCGGTAACAAACTTTAAACTATCAAAATCCAAGATGGCTGCCTGGCGGCCATCTTGTTCATCAATCGGTCCCAAAATGCAATATGCACAACTAGGTCCCTAGGGGAACCTGCACATGCAATTTGAGTCAGATCCCTTCAGTACTTTCTGAGAAATAGCTGTAACAAACTTCTATTGTCAAAATCCAAGATGGCGGCCTGTCGGCCATCTTGTTCATCGATCGGTCCAAAAATGCGTTATGCACAACTAGGGCCCTAAGGGAACCTGTACATGAAATTTGAGATGAATTCTTTAGGTACTTTTTGAGAAATAGAGGTAACAAACTTTAAACTATCAAAATCCAAGATGGCGGCCTGTCGGCCATCTTGTTAACCGATTGGTCCCAAAATGCAATATGCACAACTAGGCCCCTAGGGGAACTTACATGTGAAATTTGAGAAAGATCCCTTCAGTACAATCTGAGAAATAGCGGTAACAAAATTTAAATATCAAAATCCAAGATGGCTGCCTGGCGGCCATTTTGTGAACCGATTGGTCCCAAAATACAATATGCACAACTAGGGCCCTAGGGGAACCTACATATGAAATTTGAGAAACATCCCTTCAGTACTTTCTGATAAATAGCGGTAACAAGAATTGTTAACGGACGGAAGGACGGACGGACGGACGGAAGGACGGACGACGGACCACAGACAAAAAGCGATTTGAATAGCCCACCATCTGTTGATGGTGGGCTAAAAATATAATTGTCCTTCCCCAATGATGTTTCACACCAAATATGGATGAAATCCATTAAAGGATGAAGGATGAGTAGGATTTTAAAGCTTAAATCAAGAAAATTTGCCCTTTTGGGGCCCCACCCCTCAGCCCCTAGGAGTCGTACCTATCTCATATATATAAAATATGATTGTCCTTCCCCAATGATGTTTCACACTAAATATGGATGAAATCCATCTAAGGATGAAGGAGGAGTAGGATTTTAAAGCTAAAATAAGAATTTCGCCCTTTTGGGGCCCCGCCCCTCTGACCCTAGGGGTCAGACCAGGCTCATTTATATAAAATATGATTGTCCTTCCCTAATTACATTTCACACCAAATATGGATGAAATCAACCCAAGGATGAAGGAGGAGTAGGATTTTAAAGCTTAAATTAAGAAAATTTGCCCTTTTGGGGCCCCACCCCTTAGCCCCTAGGGGTCGGACCAGGCTCATTTATATACGATATGATTGGCCTTCCCCAATGATGTTTCAAACCAAATATGGATGAAATCCATCAAAGGATGAAGGAGGAATAGGCTTTTGTATAAATAGTCTTACGCACGACGCACGATGACAATAGGGCATCCTACCTTCGGTCAGATGACCTAAAAAATCTATAACTAACTGTTGGTTTATTATGGTGTCTATGATCAATTTTAAATTTATGGTCAACTAGGGCAAATATTGATCTTTTAGAAAATTCCCCTCGCTACATTTCAGCCAATGAAATGCTATTTTCCCGGACATCAATTTTTTTGAAAAAATATCTGTTATAAGATTATACCTAAAGCATGTTTTTAAAATGGTTTAAAAGTGTGGACAAAATCGATAACGTGCCAAATATTTCGAGCAAACCCAATATCCTCAATTTTTATCCTGACAAAAAATTGAGTTTTTTTGCTTCAAAATCAATTTGTCGTAAAAATAATTCGTAAATATCATTATAAATGGATATTAAATAAAGAATGAAGTATCTGTTATCATCAAAAATAATTAAAAAACTAAAAATATGTTCAAAAGATGGACACAAGGGGTTCCCTTGCCACATACCCAAAGTAATTTTAGAAAACATCATTTCAGGCCATTTATGCCTTTTTAAAACATACAAAATAAATAAAAAGCACATAAAAAGTAGTTATATACCTAGACCTTTAACACTGCAAAATTTGAAAAATAATTGGCGCGTGGGCGGATTTTGCAACACCACCTTTAGTCGCCTTTTACGATCATGCAATAGGGACAGCAGGTACAATTCTAAAATAGAAAATAAAAAATTCTGAATAGCATACAATATGCAGCTGACCCTAAGGTATCTTCATGCAAAATATTTTGCTTATCTCCGAGTGGCCGTAAAACGGCCAAAAGTGATACCCCCTCCTTTGTGGTTGACGAAACGATTGTTTTTAATCACGTGACATGATTTTCAATAATCAGAATTTGTGTCTAAGGTATAATAATGTTTTGGCATTTAACGGATATAAAGATGTTGACCAATCAGATTAAAATACAGATATATCCCCTGTGAGATAGGTTCTGCGTTCTGTCCCCTGGCCGAGACACACCGAGGTCAATAAAAGATGTTTCTGCTCCTGCTAAGCGCTGAGCATACAGGGAGTGGGACGACTGGTTGGCCCGTTGTCAGTATAATGAGAAATGGTGGGCTGTGTTGCTTGATTTCTCCGGTGGCATGCTTCAGTGATATATCACTATAAAAAGGGCAAGAGCTCTACTATACAAGAAGACATGACACGAATATACACTGTATACACGCTACACACCGCATACGTCGGATGCCGTCCTTACATGAACCTGGCTGTATATAGGATGTTAATAAATCAAACATACAAACTAATCCTACTGAAATAAACTATTACTAAACTTCAAAGAGTTTCCTACATAACCGTTTCCCTGTGTACTTATCTGAGTTGGTGTTCAGGGAATGAACCAGAGAAAGTAAATTTGTTAATGACATAAATACCGACCCTGTTTGAGATCTATGACCACTTCCTCTTCTGTTGTAGATCCTACTAACTGTAGGGAGCTGAGACTTGGCAGTCCCTCTGGTGTTTACAATGTGACCTTGACCCCTGGTCGGATTGCCGATGTTTACTGTGACATGGATGCAGACGGAGGGCCTTGGACTGTAAGGATTGTAATATCTTCATGTACCATTCAATTAGAAACTCAAATTGATACGGTTTTCGATCTTGAATCTGATTTCCCTGGTTTTGCAGGTGATACACAACAGACAGAACGGTGACGTAGACTTCTACCGGAACTGGGCGGAATACAAGCAAGGCTTTGGAGACTTGAGAGGAAATTTCTGGGCGGGAAGGTACATTCCTTTATTTCAATTAGGATATATATATATCCCAATACGTAATCAGTCAATCACAATTATATGTACATATTGCGCTCCGTCTGATCAAAGAACTTTATTGAATAGTTTGATATATTAAATGATAATGGCGTAATTTCGATGTGTAAATGTTTAATAACAATAAGTTCATTGTGATAACTGGTAGATGGAATAATAGAAATTATCAAAATGGAATTTGTCCTTATTGTAATATCAATGATATTTGTGATGAATTTCGATATTTATTAAGTTCTGACAAAAATGGCATTTTTCCGATATCAAAAACCGGAGCAGACGAATTAGTATTTTTCTTCAGTTACAAACATACACCATTACCACCATGGAAACGTTTGAGGTTTTAATTTTACTTGAATGCAAAGGTATGAAAAAATAATTATTTGCATCCCAAAAAGAATCCGTGGCACTATGTCTATATGGAATGAATTATTGAGTGCGCATGCACCAAAAGCAAAATAAATTATTTCATATTATTTTTTGTGTTATTTAGACATATATACATGATTAAAAATTTTTAAAAGTTGCAAAGGCACGAGCTTTAGCGAGTGTCTTTGTAACTTTAAAAAAATAGCTCGCTTGTTTGGAATAAGTTCGATATTTAACAACCACGGGTAGTGTGACCTGTTTAGACCACAATCATATTCGTTTTTAGCCGAGAGAAATATAGCAGAGATACGGTAACGTGTATTCACCAAAATATGCAAATAAGGTGTTGTAATATTTTCATCAGCAAAAGACACTAATTAGTATTCAAAAGTCATCGTTTGATAAAAAAAAACAACATCGATATCAAATTCTTCTAATTGGGAACATCTCTAGGGTTAAATTATACTCGTTTAAGGTCTTACCGAGTTCAAATCTACATAGTTGCTTCCAGAAAATAAAACTCAATATCAAACTACTTGTATACATGTAAAAGCATTCGCATGGCACGGCATCGTCCATTTCCGCCAGATAATCATCAAACCATGAACATTAAGATACACGTTAAATCTAAGAAACTCATTAGTGAAATTCTTATCCGTTAAGATGTATTATTAGTACCAAATGTCAATTAAACATGTATGAATACGTCACGTATTTTGACAAAACGCCCACGATGCATACGCAGCAGTTTTGGACGTCAAGCGGCGATCACAACATAGAATGACGTCATTTGATTATTGATGACGTTGACATTGATGACTTGACACTGAGAGATAAGTAGTTCGGTCAAAGTTAACCGCAATCTGATCGTGTCAGCCAATCAGAATGCGTACAGATTTTAGACCACGTGTGGTATAAACAAATTGTTAATTAACAGCTGCAGTGTTTATTTAATGTCCTGAGAGTTGAATAACGTCACTTATTATGGTAAAATAATATATATTATAATACTATTCCTAATATTAAAATGCCACAGCTACTGATCATTAGAAATATCAAAACATTGAGGAATTTATGTAAATATTTAGTGTTAATGTTATAATCATTCTGTACAAAGTGTTATTTAGTTTGTACTCCTTCTATATTACATTGATTTTTACAAATAGAGGTTCCCAACAAGTATGTTTCTCTATAGGCTGTACTTTGTAAAGAGACTGAATAAAGTTTAACGGCTGACTTTGCTTCCGACATTTCTTATCATATCTGATTAAATCGGTCACAAATTTAAGGGAGGGTATCACTTTGGGCCGTTTAACTGTCACTCGTGATCAGTAATATACAAAGGTGGCGGTATTATTGGATGTGGAGATATACAAAGGTGACGGTATTATTGGATGTGGATATATACAAAGGTGGCGGTATTATTGGATGTAGAGATATACAAAGGTGACGGTATTATTGGATGTGGAGATATACAAAGGTGGCGGTATTATCGGATGCTTTGATATACAAAGGTGGCGGTATTATCGGATGTGGAGATATACAAAGGTGACGGTATTATTGGATGTGGACATATACAAAGGTGACAGTATTATTGGATGTGGAGATATACAAAGATGACGGTATTATCGGATGTGGAGATATACAAAGGTGACGGTATTATCGGATGCTTTGATATACAAAGGTGACTATATTATTGGATGTTGAGATATACAAAGGTGGCGGTATTATCGGATGTGGAGATATACAAAGGTGACGGTATTATTGGATGTGGAGATATACAAAGGTGACGGTATTATTGGATGTTGAGATATACAAAGGCGACGGTATTATCGGATGTTGAGATATACAAAGGTGGCGGTATTATCGGATGTGGAGATATACAAAGGTGGCGGTATTATCGGATGTGGAGATATACAAAGGTGACGGTATTATTGGATGTGGAGATATACAAAGGTGGCGGTATTATTGGATGTTGAGATATACAAAGGTGACGGTATTATTGGGTGTGGAGATATACAAAGGTGGCGGTATTATTGGATGTGGAGATATACAAAGGTGACGGTAATATTGGATGTTGAGATATACAAAGGTGCCGGTATTATTGGATGTGGAGATATACAAAGGTGGCGGTATTATCGGATGTGGAGATATACAAAGGAGGTAGTATTATCGGATGTGGAGATATACAAAGGTGACGGTATTATTGGATGTGGAGATATACAAAGGTGGCGGTATTATTGGATGTTGAGATATACAAAGGTGGCAGTATTATTGGGTGTGACGATATACAAAGGTGGCGGTATTATTGGATGTGGAGATATACAAAGGTGACAGTATTATTGGATGTGGAGATATACAAAGGTGACGGTATTATCGGGTGTGGAGATATACAAAGGTGGCGGTATTATCGGATGCTTTGATATACAAAGGTGGCGGTATTATTGGATGTGGAGATATACAAATGTGACGGTATTATCGGATGTGGAGATATACAAAGGTGGCGGTATTATTGGATGTGGAGATATACAAAGGTGGTGGTATTATCGGATGTGGAGATATACAAAGGTGACGGTATTATCGGATGTGGAGATATACAAAGGTGACAGTATTATCGGATGTGGAGATATACAAAGGTGGCGGTATAATTGGATGTGGAGATATACAAAGTTGACGGTATTATTGGATGCTTTGATATACAAAGGTGGCGGTATTATTGGATGTGAAGATATACAAAGGTGGCGGTATTATTGGATGTGGAGATATACAAAGGTGACGGTATTATTGGATGTGGAGATATACAAAGGTGACGGTATTATTGGGTGTGGAGATATACAAAGGTGACGGTATTATTGGGTGTGGAGATATACAAAGGTGGCGGTATTATTGGGTGTGGAGATATACAAAGGTGACGGTATTATCGGATGTGGAGATATACAAAGGTGACGGTATTATTGGATGTGGAGATATAAAAAGGTGACGGTATTATTGGGTGTGGAGATATACAAAGGTGGCGGTATTATTGGATGTGGAGATATACAAAGGTGACGGTATTATTGGATGCTTTGATATACAAAGGTGGCGGTATTATTGGATGTGAGATATACAAAGGTGGCGGTATTATTGGATGTGGAGATATACAAAGGTGGCGGTATTATTGGATGCTTTGATATACAAAGGTGGCGGTATTGATGGATGTGAGATATACAAAGGTGGCGGTATTATTGGATGTGGAGATATACAAAGGTGGCGGTATTATTGGATGTGGAGATATACAAAGGTGACAGTATTATTGGATGTGGAGATATTCAAAGGTGGCGGTATTATTGGATGTGGAGATATACAAAGGTGACGGTATTATTGGATGTGGAGATATACAAAGGTGACAGTATTATTGGATGATGAGATATACAAAGGTGGCGGTATTATTGGATGTGGAGATATACAAAGGTGACGGTATTATTGGATGTTGAGATATACAAAGGTGACGGTATTATTGGATGTTGAGATATACAAAGGTGAC
>SAYR01061896.1:0-16462 GCA_004382745.1 Argopecten irradians irradians | reverse complement strand
GGATGTTGAGATATACAAAGGTGACGGTATTATTGGATGTGGAGATATACAAAGGTGACGGTATTATTGGATGTTGAGATATACAAAGGTGACGGTATTATTGGATGTGGAGATATACAAAGGTGACGGTATTATTGGATGTGGAGATATACAAAGGTGACGGTATTATTGCGTGTGGAGATATACAAAGGTGACGGTATTATCGGATGTGGAGATATACAAAGGTGACGGTATTATTGGATGTGGAGATATACAAAGGTGACGGTATTATTGGATGTGGAGATATGCAAAGGTGACGGTATTATTGGATGTGGAGATATACAAAGGTGACGGTATTATCGGATGTGGAGATATACAAAGGTGGCGGTATTATTAGATGTTGAGATATACAAAGGTGACAGTATTATTGGATGTGAAGTTATACAAAGGTGACGGTATTATTGGATGTGAAGATATACACAGGTGGCGGTATTATCAGATTCTGAAATATACAAAGGTTGCGATATTATTGGATGTGAAGCTATAAAAAGGTGACAGTATTATCCGATGTTGAGATATACAAAAGTGGCGGTATTATCGGATGTGGAGATATACAAAGGTGGTGGTATTATTGGATGTGGAGATATCATCCGAGGTGGCGGTAAAATCGTTTGTAAGCTCACCTGGTCCGAAGCATGAGAGAGCACCCATAATGCAATCGTAGCATCGTAGTATGGTTGGGATTCAAAATTGTACAAATGATAGGGTTGAGCCCCCATGGGCCTGAGGGACGGGGTCAAAACTGGTCAATTTGACGTTTTTCATATAAACGACTTCTTCTCTGCAACTAAACATGGGATTAAGCTCATAATGGAATGGTAACATCCTTATAGGGTTGGGATTCAAATTTGTGCAAATGATGGGGCTTACCTCCCGGGGGCCCCGAGGGGCGGGGTCAAAAGTGGTCAATTTAGCTATTTCCATATAAATGACTTTTTCTCTGCAAATTAGCATGGGATAGCACCCATAATGCACTGGTAGCATCCTTATAGGGCGGGGATTCAAAATTGTGCAAATGATAGCTGGCTGACCCCCTAGGGTCTTAGACGGCAATAGACGCGGGGCCAAAAAGGTGAATTAGGCTACTATTTTCATTTAAATTACTTCCTCTCTGAACCTATGTATTGGATAGCATATTTGTTTGATATCAACAGCATCACTATAGGGTTCAATATGGTTGAGTCAATTTTGCTAATTTTCTCATTGTAAGAGTCTTTGTGATAATTACTAATAATTGTTGTATTATCGGGATTGTGGTAATATACACTGTAAAAATTAATTCCAGGACTTGACAGCATTCATCTCCTCACCCAGACCGGCTCCATCCTTCGTATTCAGTTGATGTCCTGGTACAACGACACGGGGTACGCCCAGTACTCGAACTTTAGTGTGGGTGACGAGTCTTCAAAGTACCGACTGTCGATATCGGGATTCTCAGGAAATGTTCTGTAAGTTTAAGTTGACAGTTTATTAGATCATTTGTGCATGTACGTCCGTCGTCATGCACTGTTTGCCTTCCTTGATTAATATAAACTCTTCATTCAAACGACTTCTGATGAACCATTTTACCCAAGGTATTCCTATAGGGTATGAAGCGTGATGCATATTCATATCAATGGTAATCATTTAATGTCACAGAAGACAAATTGGTAAAACTTTGTAAATTACTTCTCATCTTTCAGCTGGCTATTGCTGTGACGGCAAAATATTAAAAATTGAATCATACTCGGAAAATCAGATTGCAAAACCAAAAGGGCAATACTTCCACTATACAAGAATACACAACATGAATATACCGCAGTCTCCTAAAACACGCACCTCGCACAACATACACGCAACACACCGCATATATGGGAGGCCGTCCTTACATGACCATAGCTGTTAATAGGACGTTGATTAATCAAACAAACAAACAAACAAATTGCCTTCCTTGATTAATATAAACTCTTCCTTCAAACGACTTCTGATGAACCATTTGACCCAAGGTATTCCTATAGGGTATGAAGCGTGATGCATATTCATATCAATGGTAATCATTTAATGTCACAGAAGTCAAATTAGTAAAACTCTGTAAACGACTTCTCATCTTTCAGCTGGCTATTGCTGTGACTGCAAAATATTAAGAATTGAATCATACACTCTCGGAAAGTCAGATCGCAAAACAACCCACCATTTTTAGGCCATCTGGGTCTCCCTCTGCCATCCGTACAATTACATGTGACCTACATATGTATATCTGGACCTTAGATCTCAGTTATAATAAAGTATTTATTGTAACGCCGGGTTGTAATTAGCGATACGCCAGATGTAATTACCTATGATATGGTGTAAGTAGTGATGGACAAATAAGTCTTTTGAAAATCACTGAAGCATACCGCCGAAGACACCAAGCAACACACCCTACCCGGTCACATTATACTGACAACGAGCCAACCAGTCGTCCTACTCCCTGTATGCTGAGCGCTAAACAGGAGCACACTACCACTTTTATAGACTTTGGTGTGTCTCGACCAGGGGACAGAACCCAGAGCCTTCTTCACAGGGGCGAACGCTCAACCCAAAGCCAAAAGTGAGGCGGTGTCAAGGGAAACATTAGGAAGAAGTAAGTTTTGAGGAAAAAATAAATAGGATCCTCAATTTAGTCGTCTCCTCAATCGTGCACTAGGGGTAGCTGGTACAATTCCAACGCCCTAACGATCTTTACGTTGGCTTTACGGGATATAATGAGATTATTTGCCGTCTGCATTAAGTTTCGTTTTGTGAGTATTCATTCAGTATCTTTTCTGTCCACTTTCGTTTTCTAATGTTGTTAGTTTCTTTCACGTTTACTAAATTTCGGGATTTTTCATTTCAAAACAGATTCGCGAAGATTAACTTCCGATGAAAATATATATCAATACAGGGTCTATATGTATTCGTGATCGCGAAGTTCGCCGAAGTAAATTACACTCGAAAGAAAATCTGCGTTTTAGTACGTGTACGAGCCTCAAGGAGACACATAAAGGGATATAAATAATGTCCTTATTTGGTAAGACAATAGCAAAGTAATACATGACAGGTATGTCTACCATATCTTCACATCAAAAGTGAGGCGGTGCCAAGGGAGGCATTGGGAAGGACACGGTCAGTTAGGAAGAATAGAAAAGATAAGATCCTAAATTTAGTCGCCTTTGTCGATCATGCAATAGGGGCAGCTGGTACAATTTAAACGCCCTACTTGCAAGGCGCGTTCGTTTTTCTAAGTGAATCTATAAACATGACAGGCATATGTTAACCTACATTTCGTCATCCCCACCATATGGAGATCTAAGGGAAATCATCAATACAATAATCACCTTGATGACCAATGTATCCTATCATGTATAACCTATTGTCTTTACAGATGATGCGATGGAGTACGTCGACGGTTACCCGTTTTCTACATATGACAATGATAATGACGCGTGGATACGTAACTGTGCCGCTACCCGTCACGGCGCCTGGTGGTTTGAACAATGTAGCTATAGTCACCTGAACGGACCATACGTACGGGATACTGGAGTGAACCGTGAGTCGATGTATTGGTGGGAATTCTACTCTGGCAGGCATATCGTACCAATGATGAAGTCCAGAATGATGGTGAAGCAACCGTGTCCTTAATCCGGACAAACAGAAAACAAATGATAACATTTTCATTACCACAGGGAATTTTCTTACTTAGAAAATGTCATTTTATTCATCTATATACGTATGTTCACACACAGTACTTACTTGCTTTTAATATACAATTTTTACTGTGTAATTTCTTACTTTAAAACGTTGCATTCGCACACACCATGATCTGTTGTTTTTGTAATTGATAAGCTTAAGGTTCCATAAAGTCTAATTGAAAATATTTTTCACAAAATCTAAATGTGTATACGTGTGATGTCATTTTGTAAGGGTACATGTATATAGCAGTAAATAGTGTAGTTCATGATTTTTATTAAATTATATATCTTATAATACAATGTATTGATTATAGGAAATAAAGAAATTGTGAGAGATAGAGAGAAGAAAAAAGGGTGAAGACAAAAGGAAAAAAATGTATCTTTTAACATATTGGGTAGGATGGTTAAAACATCAATGAAACATGTTAAATCAAAACATTCTTTTCTAATACATGAAACATTCTATCGGCTCTATGAATCCGCATTCCTCCGGGGAAATAATTCAACCGAGTCAGAGGAATGTGTACATTGTATATAAGAGAGGAAACCCCATAGGAAGAATACATATAAACAAATATTTATTACATCTATTAAAAAGTGCTCAAACTATTACAATTGAGCATGTATATTATAATGATTATTATTATAATTATTGAATGATCAAATGCCTAATAGCCGATTTATTTGTCCCAATGACTATAGCTGATTCATTTGTCCCAATGACTATAGCTGATTCATTTATCCTAATGGTTATAGCTGATTCATTTGTCCCAATAACTATAGCTGATTCATTTGTCCCAATGACTATAGCTGATTCATTTATCTCAATGACTATAGCTGATTCATTTGTCCAAACGACTATAGCTGATTCATTTATCCCAATGGCTATAGCTGATTCATTTGTCCCAATGACTATAGCTGATTCATTAGTCCCAATGACTATAGCTGATTCATTTGTCCCTATGGCTATAGCTGATTCATTAGTCCCAATGACTATAGCTGGTTCATTTATCCCTATTGCTGTAGCTGATTCATTTTGTCCCAATGACTAAAAGGTGATTCATTTATCCCAATGGCTATAGCTGATTCATTTGTCCCAATGACTATAGCTGATTCATTTATCCCCATGGCTATAGCCGATTCATTTATCCCAATGACTATAGCTTATTCATTTGTCCCAATGACTATAGCTGATTCATTTGTTCCAATGGCTAGAGCTGATTCATTTGTCCCAATGGCTATAGCCGATTCATTTGTCCAGATGACTATAGCTGATTCATTTGTCCCAATGACTAAAAGCTGATTCATTTATCCCAATGGCTATAGCTGATTCATTTGTCCCAATGACTATAGCTGATTCATTTGTCCCAATGGCTATAGCTGATTCATTTATCCCAATGGCTATAGCTGATTCATTTATCCCTATGGTTGTAGCTGATTCATTTGTCCAAATGAATTTAACTGATTCATTTGTCCAAATGAATTTAACTGATTCATTTGTCCTAATTACTTTAGCTGATTTATTTGTCCAAATGGCTAAAAAGCCAATTAATTTGTCCCAATGACTATAGCCGATTCTTTTGTCGAAATGACTGGCTGATTCATTTGTCTCAATGGCTATAGCTGATTCATTTGTCCCAATGGCTATATCTGATTCATTTGTCCTAATTACCATAGCTCATTCATTTACCCCAATGGCTATAACTGATTCATTTGTCCAAATGACTTTAGCTGATTCATTTGTCCCAATGACTATAGCTGATTCATTTGTCCCAATGTCTATAGCCGATTCATTTGTCCAAATGGCTATAGCTGATTCATTTGTCCCAATGGCTATAGCTGATTCATTTGTCCCAATGGCTATATCTGATTCATTTGTGCCAATGACTTTAGCTGATTCATTTGTCCAAATTACTATAGCTGATTCATTTGTCCTAATGAATTGAGCTGATTTATTTGTCCAAATTACTAATAGCCGATCCATTTGTCCCAATGACTATATCTGATTCATTTGTCCCAATGGCTATAGCTGATTCATTTGTCCAAATTACTAATAGCCGATCCATTTGTCCCAATGGCTATAGCTGATTCATTTGTCCCAATGACTATAACTGATTCATTTGTCCCAAGGACTAAAAGCTGATTCATTTATCCCTATGGTTGTAGCTGATTCATTTGTCCAAATGAATTTAACTGATTTATTTGTCCTAATTACTTAAGCTGATTTATTTGTCAAAATGGCTAAAAAGCCAATTAATTTGTCCCAATGACTATAGCCGATTCATTTGTCGAAATGACTGGCTGATTCATTTATTCCAATGGCTATAGCTGATTCATTTGTCCCAATGGCTATAGCTGATTCATTTGTCCCAATGGCTATAGCTGATTCATTTGTCCCGATGACTATAGCTGATTCATTTGTCCCAATGACTATAGCTGATTCATTTGTCCCAATGACTATAGCTGATTCATTTGTCAAAATGACTAATGGCTGATTCATTTGTCCCAATTGATATAGCTGATTCATTTGTCTCAATGGCTAGAGCCGATCAATTTGTCCCAATGACTATAGCTGATTCATTTGTCCCAGTGGCTATAGTTGAGTCTTTTGTCCCAATGGCTATAGCTGAGTCATTTGACCAAATGGCTATAGCTGATACATTTGTCCCAATGACTATAGCTGATTCATTTGTCCAAATGGCTATAGCTGATTCATCTGTCCCAATCACTATAGCTGATTAATTTGTCCCAATGGCTATAGCTGATTCATTTGTCCAAATGAATTTAACTGATTCATTTGTCCTAATTACTTTAGCTGATTAATTTGTCCCAATGGCTATAGCTGATTCATCTGTCCCAATGACTATAGCTGATTTATTTGTCCCAATGACCATAGCTGATTCATTTGTCCAAATGGCTAAAAAGTCAATTAATTTGTCCCAATGACTATAGCTGATTCATTTGTCCCAATGACTATAGCTGATTCATTTGTCCCAATGACTATAGCTGATTCATTTGTCCAGATGACTATAGCTGATTCATTTGTCGAAATGACTGGCTGATTCATTTGTCTCAATGGCTTTAGCTGATTCATTTGTCCAAATGGCTGTAGCTGATTCATTTATTTCATTGACTATAGCTGATTCATTTGTCGAAATGACTGGCTGATTCATTTGTCCCAATGACCATAGCTGATTCATTTGTCCAAATGGCTAAAAAGCCAATTAATTTGTCCCAATGACTATAGCTGATTCATTTGTCCCAATGACTATAGCTGATTCATTTGTCCCAATGACTTTAGCTGATTCATTTGTCCCAATGACTATAGCTGATTCATTTGTCGAAATGACTGGCTGATTCATTTGTCCCAATGACTATAGCTTATTCATTTGTCCCAATGACTATAGCTGATTCATTTGGCCCAATGACTATAGCTGATTCATTTGTCCCAATGACTATAGCTGATTAATTTGTCCCAATGACTTTAGCTGATTCATTTGTCCCAATGACTATAGCTGATTCATTTGTCGAAATGACTGGCTGATTCATTTGTCTCAATGGCTATAGCTGATTCATTTGTCCCAATGGCTATAGCTGATTCATTTGTCGAAATGACTGGCTGATTCATTTGTCCCAATGACTATAGCTGATTCATTTGTCCCAATAACTATAGCTGATTAATTTATCCCAATGGCTATAGCTGATTCATCTGTCCCAATGACTATAGCTGATTCATTTGTCTCAATGACTATAGCTGATTCATTAATCCCAATGGCTATAGCTGATTCATTTGTCCAAATGGCTATAGCTGATTCATTTGTCCCAATGGCTATAGCTGATTCATTTGTCCCAATGTCTATAGCCGATTCATTTGTCTAAATGGCTATAGCTGATTCATTTGTCCCAATGGCTATAGCTGATTCATTTGTCCCAATGGCTATATCTGATCCATTAGTTTATGACTCTAGCTGATTCATTTGTCCAAATTACTTTAGCTGATTCATTTGTCCTAATGAATTGAGCTGATTTATTTGTCCAAATTACTAATAGCCGATCCATTTGTCCCAATGACTATATCTGATTCATTTGTCCCAATGGCTATAGCTGATTCATTTGGTTCGATGACTATAGCTGATTCATTTGTCCCAATGGCTATAGCTGATTCATTTGTCCAAATGACTAATGGCTGATTCATTTGTCCCAATTGATATAGCAGAATCATTTGTCTCAATGGCTAGAACCGATCAATTTGTCCCAATGGCTATAGCTGATTCATTTGTCTCAATGACTATATCTGATTCATTAGTTTATGACTCTAGCTGATTCATTTGTCCAAATTACTATAGCTGATCCATTTGTCCTAATGAATTGAGCTGATTTATTTGTCCAAATTACTAATAGCCGATCCATTTGTCCCAATGACTATATCTGATTCATTTGTCCCAATGGCTATAGCTGATTCATTTGGTTCAATGACTATAGCTGATTCATTTGTCCCAATGGCTATAGCTGATTCATTTGTCCAAATGACTAATGGCTGATTCATTTGTCCTAATTGATATAGCAGAATCATTTGTCTCAATGGCTAGAGCCGATCAATTTGTCCCAATGACTATAGCTGATTCATTTGTCCCAATGGCTATAGCTCAGTCATTTGTCCCAATGGCTATAGCTGAGTCATTTGACCAAATGGCTATAGCTGATACATTTGTCCCAATGACTATAGCTGATTCATTTGTCCAAATGGCTATAGCTGATTCATCTGTCCCAATCACTATAGCTGATTCATTTGTCCCAATGACTATAGCTGATTCATTTGTCCCAATGGCTATAGCTGATTCATTTGTCCAAATGAATTTAACTGATTCATTTGTCCTAATTACTTTAGCTGGTTAATTTGTCCCAATGGCTATAGCTGATTCATCTGTCCCAATGACTATAGCTGATTCATTTGTCCCAATGAGCATAGCTGATTCATTTGTCCAAATAGCTATAGCCGATTCATTTGTCCCAATTGCTATAGCTAATTCATTTGTCCCAATGACTAAAAGCCGATTCATTTGTCCCAATGGCTATAGCTGATTCATCTGTCCCAATAACTATAGCTGATTCATTTGTCCCAATGGCTATAGCTGATTCATTTGTCCCAATGACTATAGCTGATTCATTTGTCCCAATGACTATAGCTGATTCATTTGTCCCAAAGGCTATAGCTGATTCATTTCTCCTAATGGCTATAGCTGATCCATTTGTCCCAATGACTATAGCTGATTCATATGTCCCAAAGACTATAGCTGATTCATTTATCCCAATGGCTATAGCTGATTCATTTGTCCCAATGACTATAGCTGATTCATTTGTCCCAGTGGCTATAGCTGATTCATTTCTCCTAATGGCTATAGCTGATTCATTTGTCCCAATGGCTATAGCTGATTCATTTGTCTCAATGACTATAGCTGATTCATATGTCCCAATGGCTATAGCTGATTCATTTCTCCTAATGGCTATAGCTGATTCATTTGTCCCAATGACTATAGCTGATTCATTTGTCCCAATGACTATGGCTGATTCATGTGTCCCAATGACTATAGCTGATTCATTTGTCTCAATGACTAAAAGCCGATTCATTTGTCCCAAAGACTATAGCTATTCACAATGCAAATATTTATAAAAATATATATAAAATTAAATCTCTCAGAATTAGGAATAATTTCAATGTTATTCAAATTATAAACAGGTAAAGAATCTTGTTATTTGACACCGGTTTGTTTGTTTGTTTGTTTGATTAATTAACGTCCTATTAACAGCTATGGTCATGTAAGGACGGCCTCCCATGTATGAGGTGTGTTGCGTGTATGTTGTGCGAGGTGCGTGTTTTGGGAGACTGCGGTATATTCATGTAGTGTCTTCTTGTATAGTGGAACTGTTGCCCTTTTTATAGTGCTATATCACTGAAGCATGCCGCCGAAGACACCAATAACACACCCCACCCGGTCACATTATACTGACAACGGGCGAACCAGTCGTCCCACTCCCAGTGTGCTGAGCGCTAAGCAGGAGCAGAAACTACCACTTTCATAGACTTTGGTGTGTCTCGGCCAGGGGACAGAACCCAGAGCCTTCCTAACAGGGGCGAACGCTCAACTCAAGGCCAAAAGTGAGGCGATGCCAAGAGAGGCATTAGGAAGGATAAAGTCAGTTAGGAAGAAGAGAAAAGATAATATCCTAAATTTAGTCGCCTTTTACGATCATGCAATAGGGGCAGCAGGTACAATTCTAACGCCCTACCTGCAGGGCACTATTTGACACCATTGATACAATCATTAACTGTTTTGAAGTAGTCCGAATCATAAAGAATTAGTTATTTAGTTTCCATGTCCCTTTACTTCTTTAAAATTCACTGATTAGTATTTTTGTGAGATTATGTCGTCTGATCTATAGCTGGGGTTTAAACCTGGATGTTTAATGTTAGAAAGTAAACTCTCCGAAACAATAAAATAATCTAAACGTGCCTGTTTTACTGGTTTTTTTTCTTCATCTGAATCTCTTAGTGTTTTCATGTTGTTCCTAAAATCAATACGACCAACATTTACAATGATCTCTAGAAATATATCTATATCCCAATCTGATCAACATACAGATCCTTATTATCACTACGTTAGATAAGAGGATCTGAGAAAATCCCATTAGGGGTCATGTCAAGATGACCTTTGTAAACGGCCAATCAAATTGCTGCTGGCAAAATTTTGACAGTGAATTTCAGGGGACGAAATAGTCTGAAAATCTGTCAGAATTATTTCCGTGTACGTAGTCATCTCGCCCAAAGGGCACAATAAAGCTAACCTTATTTGTATGCAGGGGCGAAATGGCGTTGTCAATTGACAGAGCAACGTGCAGAAAATGCATCTGATCTGAATTACACGTGGTATCAAGGTCATCCGAACATGACCCTTAATCGGATTTTCTCAGATCCTCAATTGAACGGAGTGGTTATAAGGATCTGTATTTCAATCAGATTGTCTCTATCCTTACGGTTCTTTACATTTTCATAGGATTCGTCAAAATCAAATCACGATTTTTTAAGACAAATAAGTCACCACATATAAATTGCATGAGTACAATTGAATCACATCTGATATATTATCATGAAAGTCTGGACTATTCTGGTTAGGTCCATAAATATTTACTATCTTTGACCCTTCAATTTCTAATTCTAAAACTATTAAAGTTACGGTATTGTCTGTCTTTTTTGTGAAAAAGAATGGCTACGCCGCGTGAATTTCCACGTAAAGACGAAAAATATGCATTATATTATCTTACCTGTTTGATAAACCCTTCTTTGGTCTTGTGTAAAATTTATATCTTGTAAACCGAATATATTCAGGGGTGCCAATTTACGTCATCGATAGGTTGTATACTCCATTTTTCATAAAACGGCAGCCATATTGATCCACTTCGCCATATCAACCACACATAACAGCCACCAGTATTAAAGAGACAACGTTCACGGAACCCAGACAAATATATAGAAACTACGTATTATATAATATATTTTGTATACTGTCTGATTTCTTAGATTACCTGGTTGGTGCACATACCAAAGCCGTAGCTAGGTTGTAGTATAATCGTATGTCGATATCAACAAGAATTCAGGTTTTCTTCGTAATAAATATTTTTCTGACACCTTCAACTCTTCCTTTTTTGTCAATTACGTGACAAATTCATCTCAAATGCTTTCTCGGTACATCAGTTTGTACGTTATACCTACCACGATGCCGAAATCCAATCTTGGTGACCCGGTTGTGGTATAAACGTATTTTAAAGCACGGTTGTAGTATAATGATATATCAATTCATTATATTTGTAGAGAAAATGGTTGAACTTTGACGTTAAAAAATAAGGATTCGCTCAGACATTATACAAATATTGACTTTTTGTAGGTTAATACTGTACGAGGAATTGTTAACCTGAGAAAGGTGATTTTCCCCGAGGCCGAACCCACAAAACGTCAACATTTGTTAGTTTATATGAAATGAGACAATGAACAAGTTTTGCTACTTGTAACAATTTTGAGGCAAGGACAGCGCAATGACTAATTAAAAAAAATGTTCATCGTTCTCAGGTTGACATTGCATATAACAACATGAAATGTCCCATACAGGCAAGGGGAGGTATACATGCCATCATTGCAACAAGGTTATGAATAGTAAGTCTCTGTATACCAGACGTTTATATACGCATGGAGGTGGGAATAAGAATTTGGCATGTGCAAAATGTGGTGCTGTCTTTTTCACTAATTATGAACTTAAACGACACAAGAGGAGAGAAGAGAGGTTGTTTTCCAACAAATGTAAGGTATGCGAAAAATCCTTCGAGACCAAAGACCAACTAAAGGATCATATTGGGAAACATTACACGGAAAATGCAGCTTGTCATGATATGTATGTAATATTTGCTTTAAAACTTAAGTTTAGAAACAGTTTGAATAGGCACCGGTTGATACACAGGGAGGAGGAGCATAGATGCAATGAATGTAATAAAATGTTCAAATCCAAACGAAGTCTCCGGGATCACATGACATGCTTACATTCGGAAAAAAAACATTTCAATGTGACGAATGTAAAAAGGTGTTTAAAGTCATGTGCTATTTAAGAAAAACACGTGGCGATAACCATACTAATGCTGAGTAAGACACTTTATACCAAATAATTTGTTTGATTTTTTCATGGTTGAACAGTATAGTTTTAATGGCCCACTATGTTTTCGAAACAAAATTGAAAGGCTCACTACCTTTGCGAAACAATTTTTTTTAGAAACAATAATAATATACGAAAATGTATATCAATGTTCTAAGCGGATGTTATAACACCGACCAAATACTAAGATTCATTTCGCTTTTTTGTCGTCTGGCGCTTGGCGCGGTAATTATGACGACGACGGGAAGCATATAACGACCCGCGTTATGAAAATTAGCATTGGATTTCTTAAAATTAAATTTCTAAGAATGTGATGGTAAGTGTAATATTAACGGTAAGTTAACAACTTTTTGTGATAAAATTATCAATCTTTTCGGAGAGTGGTGCCCCTTTAAATATTATTGGTTAACAACTTCAATGTATAAGAACTCCAAAGATGGAGCTACATCACCAAACAAATCAATGATACCTTTTGTAAATCTATGTTAAACAATCGGAAAATATGGCGTTAATTACGTCGACGCCAAGGAAACATGAGACGACCTGCGTTATGGAAATTAACATTTACGTGCCCCAAATTGTTCGTGGTATGATGCTAAGGGAAAGATTAAAATAAGTAACTTACATTTGGAACTCTACAAAATTATCAAACTTTTTTTACTAGTACAAATGTACATGACTACACTTTTCCTGTTTATAGACAATACTTCTTTACCTTTAAATAGCGTAATAATAAGCAAACAATTTGAACCTAAAATATAAGGACTCATAGTGATACGAATATCTAGAATTACAGTGTATATATTTTCCTTTTGTATTTGAGCACAATAACACTACATTAAGTCAATCAATGAGGAATACATACATGTACATGTGTCCCTGTGGCCTGTGGCACACTGTTTCAATGACGATTGATGTTCCTGTATTAGCGTTTTTATTACTTATCGAAATTGGTCACTGCTCAATACACTGGTGGAATATTATAATGCTGGAAATATGTCTTTAGGAAGTTTGAACAAATATTAATTCGCCACTCATTCTTACTTTGTCAATAGAGGTATGTCCCTCCGTTGAGACGACATGACATGAAGAAATGTTTGTTTCCATTTTGGAATAACCCCCTCCCCCGGCCAGGGTATACGTTAATTTTATAACCTTGAGGCAATCATTTTTATGTAGAGGTATGTAATGGATAATACGTCAGGTAGAGATTTTAATTTCAAACAGTTCTGTTGCCTTTTAATATCTATTAAAGTGTTCTTTCAATATCTGACTAAGAAAAGTTAGATTAAGTTGAAAACGTTTTATTTCTATCACCAATCATCATTCAAATTGCTGAAACCCCAAAGAAAAAAAGTATGATAGTGTTATTTATTTCGTTTTTCTTAACATTCTATACGTAAACATACAAGAAGTCTTTGTTTCATGTCTCATCATTTGATGCGGTAATTCACACACGTGTCAATATGGTAGTTACTTGTACATTGCTTGACCAAATAGTTGTCGTTTAGCATTATAGATGTAAATCAGTATTAGTGTTAACATCGCTGTGACGACTGGTCGATATTTAAAGTATTATATAGTGCTATTACATCAATTATGTATACATTTAAATTCAGTTTGATGGCAAATTCTTTATGCTTGGTATTGCTTGCTTTATTAAAATGTGGTCATAGACTCGATGCATATGGTTGTTAGTATAATAAGTGCAAACTAAGCACAAAGGCATTTCCTATCAGTTTTGCTTGAAATTTGCATCAAGCTGATAAAGAACTCTTCAAAACTAAAGGTTTTGCGTAAATACGCAGGATCCATAGATGACAATAGGAATGTTTGAAACTAGCTGTAAATCTGGGATTCCCATTCTTTTTGAAGATATGATTTTTGATTGGTTGACGCGAGCTTTCTCCCATCTAACTCCTGGACTAATTTCTGAATGTGACCAGAAACAACTGGTCATCACAGTATAAAGATCTATAAACATGTCGATACGTTTTGTTAAACTACCTGATATTTCTGTTGTCCTCATTACTAAGTAGAGCTACATATGTACATGGGCTATATTTTACACACATATGACATATACTCGAATGAACGACTACTAGACACTTTCATTATGAAATATCTCCAGATAGTAGTTAGCAATGAGTCCAGACTCTACTACAACCGTGCTGTAAAATACGTTTATACCACAACCGGGTCACCAAGATTGGATTTCGGCATCGTGGTAGATATAACGTACAAACTGATGTACCGAGAAAGCATTTGAGATCATTTTGTCACGTAATTGACAAAACGGAAGAGTTGAAGGTGTCGGCAAAATATTTATTACGAAGAAAACCTGAATTCTTGTTGATATCGACATACGATTATACTACAACCTAGCTACGGCTTTGGTATGTGCACCAGGTAATCTAAGAAATCAGACAGTATACAAAAGATATTATATAATACGTAGGTTCTATATATTTGTCTGGGTTCCGTGAGCGTTGTCTCTTTAACACTGGTGGCTGTTATATGTGGTTAATATGGCGAAGTGGATCAATATGGCTGCCGTTTTATAAAAAAAAATGAGTATACAAAACCATCGATGACGTAGATTGGCACCCCTGATATTGCGGTTTTTATCTCAGAAATAAGCTTAAAGAAAACATCCTAACGCCTTTCCCAGCCAAATTATCCTTGCACATTAGCCGATAAATTATACCTACCATTGATGAATTGGGAATAACCTTTTTAGTTCTCCCATCCCGGAATCAATATATGTAAATAAGATGAAAACTTAATATGACTGACCCCCAGGGGCCTTAGGGGCGGGATAAAAAGGGGTCAAATAGACTAAAACTTCAAAAATCTTCTTCCGAAATTCTAGAAATGGTAGAATCAAATACTTTTCATAGATAGAAAGGTTTTATGGTCCTTACAAAAATTGTGAATTAAATGAACCTGTGGTCTCACGTTTCCTCTGGGGAGGGGGTCAAGTTGACCCTGAGATGGTCCCGACAAAGTGTTCTTATTTTTCGGGTCGATCCGAAAGTCAATATGGCCGCCGCAGCCGCCATCTTGAAAACACATTTCGAACTTCTTCTCAAGTTCTACCGGTGCGATTTGGCTGAAACTTGCATGAAATGATCCTGACATGGTCCCGACAAAGTGTTGTTATTTTTCGGGTTGATCTGAAATCCAAGATGGCCGCCACAGCCGCCATCTTGAAAACACATTTTGAACTTCTCAAGTTCTACCGGTGCGATTTGGCTGAAACTTGCATGAAATAATCCTGATATGGTCCCAACAAAGTATTGTTACATCTCTGGTTGATCCCAAATCGAAGATGGCTACCATGACACTATATCTAATTAATTTCCTATATGTTAATGCCCTTGGGCCTCTTGTTTGAAATAAAATCTGTTGAAAGAAATTGAAAATGATCCTGACATGGTCCTGACAGTGTGACAGCATATATAGTTAATTTTACTATTGCCAAGGTAGTCAGATGACCGTTAAGGCCCTTTGGGCATCTTGTTGTTATATCTATACATTCAAGATCCATCTTGCTTTTGTATCAGTGATTCTTTATCTGATTGTAGTGTGCTGGTTTGTTTAATGTTTTTAGACGATATGATGTGGACAGTTCATAGTTGCACTCGGATCGAGCAAAGTGGTCACAATATATAGCACTCAGGAAATTCAGAAAAGCAACCTGATATTATCACAATTCATTATTAGTTTACATGTTATTTCGACAGCTAAATTGTGTAAATAATTGCAAAAAAACCATCAGTGATTCGCCCTTAATTTTACTTAAAAAAACTTTTTAAAAAACCACACACACACAAAATAGCTTTTTTCTTATATGAAAACGAAACCTTTCTGTACGAGTTACCTCCCTCCCAAAAACGTAAGGAATACGTTTGATGATACATTCCATTATATGTAAATGGGCTGTTACCACTGGCATCCAACATGTATTTTATATAAGAGAAATTATACGGCAGGGTGGGAGGATGGCAAATTAGGTCCAAGCAAAGGTCACCCAAT
>SAYR01061712.1:0-26373 GCA_004382745.1 Argopecten irradians irradians | reverse complement strand
GATACAAGTTGTACGCTTCTGAAAACGAACCACTTGTACTGGTACAGTTCTGCTGGTACGGCACGTTCCATTTCAGATACAGCAGATTCGTATCAATACAACTGGTACGAATCTGCAAATGGAACGCACGAATATGTAGTGAATTTCACATATGGGTTGATATGAACAACACAATCTGATTAAAAGCATATGTTCAAGGCTTCGTTTAAATAACATACCTGAACAACTGAAGGAACTGCGATGTGGGTCAAGTTCATGCAACGAACAAGACATGAACATATGATTCTAATTATATTGAATACAAATTACATATATAAATCAATAACTGTTAAATAATAAAATGTTAACAGTGATACTTCGTCTTCCTCTGATAACCATACTTATCATTCAAATCACTTTTGACAACGTTCACATAGTACTGAAATGTAAAAGGTATAATGCATCACCTCACAAGAATGGTAACTCAAGATATGACAAAACTGAACAAAAGCGGACCTCGTTTAGTAACTCGAAGACCTTGTTTATTCGAAATGGTATATGATAATGGCATTTTTTTCACTTAAGTTCGTGTAATTCGGATAACTCATTTTTCACAATGGTCCGTTCTACTTCGTGTCAATGAGGTTGCACTGCATTTACCTATTAATGTCAAGCAATTAACCATCATATAAAAGTACGTGACAAACATAAGTATTAAAGTATTATAATGCAGTTTACATAAGAATAAAGACATTATGTATCGGTAAAATCGTTAAGAAAAATCCTAAGTGATGTTATTTCAATCGTGCGGTTTAAACCTGACATTACACGTAGCCTTGCTTTACCCATCTGATGTGAAATCGTACTACTCCTACAAGCTACATGCTACTTGTTACATGCCTTAAAATCTTTAAGCCGTTCACACGCACTATTTATACGACAAATCCAAATTTAAATATATATGTTATTGACACATTGTATTATTCATTGAAATGGGGTTATTATTGGTCAATGAACAATTAACCCTAGTGTATATTCAATTGAATCCTGATTTTAAATGTAAGTCATTATGTCCACTGCTATGAGCTTATCTTTATTTTGTGAGGATTTATGATTCAGGATGAAAGTTTTTTAATTATTATTTATTTAGGATTATTTTATGAGAGCTATATCAAAGCTAAAATCAGTTATCACACACCCTGTCTCATATAGAGATTTTTTAAGTTTCATCTCATATAGCAATATTACAGTCTATCAGCATGAACAGCCGTTTTGTAAAAAGGACATATTAAGTTTTTGCCTTCCTGCATGTCTTATGTAATCTATGTATATTTCTGTCATACATCTCATCTGTTTCAAAGCATTACTTTACTAATACTTTATATATAATGTGTACATAAGAAATAACAAATATACATGGTCATTCTCTGGAAAAAATAACATTATAAGCTATAATTTTGGTTCGAAACGAAAGAAAGGCTCGCCAAACGTTCGCGAATTTTCTTTCTAAGCTCTTACTAAAATACAGATGATTTTTTCAAACACTATAACCATGTATTCTCTATTTTTACAATGAGTAATTATCAAATGTTACTAACTATGAAAAACACGTATAACATAACAATTGTACTACAGGTTGTATACATTTAAATTTTGATATGTACCATAACATCGAATAATAGCTAATGGGATATTCTCAGCGTCGGATATGTGGTTAAGGTGTCTGACATTTTACTTCTTGCCTCCAACTCTGGATTCGAAATGGAATTTGAAACAAAGCTAGGTAAAGACACTTTTTCTTCACATTTTTGGGATGCAAGTGTTGGTTTCTAATAGTATTTCTTCTCCCTTAACCACTAAGTCAATATAACCCTTCAAGAATTTTTGAATATTACCTACAACATTACAACAATCGATGACCTTGCACTTGAATAATAAGCTTTTTACTTGCTTAACACAAATGTTATAAAATCAGATACCAGTTTTCACTTCAGCATACACAACACTCTCTGAGTCTACTTTCGGTTTTGGACTAACTGGGGGCGGTCCTGACTTCACACGTGCGGATGGGCATGCTATTTCGTCCTGAACACCTACTTCCGCGTACACTAAACCGTCCGCACTTGTATACCGAGACGGATTGTCCGCAGTCTCACTATTATTTTGCTTCTTTGATTTGTTAACAACAGCATATACATCACCCTTCGGAGTTTCCTCTAATTCTAATTTCTCATTTTCTTTGTTATCGCTTATGGATTGTTTACCAGGCTTTTGCACCTGTGCATACACATCCCCCGCCTCCGTAACTATGTGCTTGGCGTCAGGATTTCGTGGTCCGGCCGACTGATAGAGTGAGTTGTGAGTTAATGTGTCCCCAAGATCGTTGACGTATCTCGGCATTGTTCCATTGCTAGTATTCGGTTGAGGCTCTTCAACATGGTCGTAATTTGAATTGCCGTAGGCATCGCTTACAGACTCATGAGGCGGTTTATTGGTTGTTGATCGTTTTCTGTAGAATACAATGGTTGATAGGATCTTATAGATAAAGTGGCAATTTAATAGACAAACAGAGGAATAAAATCAAAGATTAGTGCGAAATTAGCAAAACATTTAAAACTACCGCAAGGTGGGGAAAACCAAATCGTGTCTTATCAAAATATATTTCGATAAAACACGGTTTTAGCACATACTTTGATGTTAGTAGGGGATGCTATTCTAGCTGTAGACGTCGAGTTTTTATCTTTATCACTATTTTTAATCAGGTAGATGCATTTGAATCTAAGGTTGACAATTTATCGGCTAAAATCGGCCGACATTTTGTAAACTACCGCTGCGCATGCCCCAACCTCCAAGAACATTACCTTTGAGGCCCATTAGGGTCGCGCAAATATGAATCAAATATTGGATTATAAGTATTTAGGCGATGCATTCAAACTCGATGTCTACAATTAGAATAACATCCCCTTCTAACATCCAGATGTCAAAGCCGTGTTTGATCGGAATATCTTTTAACAAGGCATAATCTATTGTCAGCCGTACATAACTTGGTTTCCACACCAGTCAGAAGTGATACCTTTTCCGCTACAGCAGTAGCTAGATTCGATTGTGACATTACATGTAACATTTCAATGGATAGAAGAATAAATAGATATAAACCCATTTATAAACACGATGCAAAATTTGATCCATTGGAACGTTGGTAGATAAGCTACAGTATGAATACTTTATGAACAAAAAAGCCTCACAACATTCGCTTAATAAGTGAAACAAAACAATAATGAATTTTGAATACAACGATTGATTGTATACATTGTAAACATATTAAAGTAGTGCATAACGTGATCAAACACATTGTAAAACAGATCGAGTACTCTCTTATAACTTTGCTTAATTAATGCAGAACGATACTTGCACATATATTTTATAGAAGTTGTCTCCCTTTGATCTAGTGGCCGAATTTATTGTAGGAAATACTTCCCTTTACTGATAGGAGTAAAGGATCATGGGTAGATTTTTTTTCAAAACGCCATTTTGATGATAAAGTGCGAGCTCCAATTTTAAAATTTGGCAATTACCCACCCTCTTCCACCCTGAATTTATCTTTTTTAGATCATAATTTCTCTTATATAAATTTATATTTCCACCCATGATCTTTTATTTTACTCAAGTTGACTAATTATTATCTTATGCTTTTTTATTCTGTTTTTTTTATGTTTTTGAATTTGTCTCAGCATGTTTGGCAGAGTTTTGGTAAACCCCACTTAAGCTTTTCTTTATTTTACAAAGCGTCTCCTTTGTTTGATATGTGTAATGCTATATCTTAGTCAGTATGACATTTTATTTGTTTATGATATTTTTGATGTACACACTGTAATATTAAATGTCGCCATCCGGTGGCCATTTCACATAAATCTATATTTTGTTGTTTATGTGACAAGATGGAGGATGCATAAAAGAACAGATTACTTTGAGAGTGGAACTTTTTTAATTCTGAACTGAATAGCGATTTGTTTTAATGGACATGTAAAAAAGATATTGCAATTTCTGAAAAGAGGATATAAATAAAATCTATCTACAACTTTTAAAGATTCATCGTTAATGATTTGTTATAGACTTATATTACAAACATAATGTTAGAAAAACAATTAGAAAAAATTATATAGCACACAATGTCAGACGTGATGTGATGATCTCCCTTTATTTGATATGTTGGGTAGTGTTTTGAATATTGAACAGACAATAAAATTATTTAGTGATGGTAATAAAAATACATACAGATATTTCAGTGAATCACAACTGAAAACAAAATCAGTCAGCGATATATATATAAATTAATGGATTCATATGAATTATCACAGCAATAGAATTTGATGTAGAATTAGCGTACCTGTTGACGATGATGACGATGACGATTATGAAGATGAGAACAACGAATCCTCCACCTCCTGCTGCCCCGGCGATTATTCCCACTGAAAAACAACGTAAATTTCTTTGTAAATAAATATTTGAACATCCATCATTCAAGTTAAAACTATTAAAATTTAGAAATAGAAGCTTTGAATTGGAATAAATAAAAACATATGTTTCAACATCGACAATTGTTGACAAACTATAAAATACATGTAGGTCACAGCTAAGATATCTATAGATACAATCTTCCATATATACATATTTATAAGAAAGCTACACACGTGAGTTCTGACAGCATTTTAGAAAACATAACACCATGCATGCGCACAGTTAATATCTTTGGTGCATGTGCGGTCGGTCAGAAATGTGTTAGGTTGTTAGATGACCTTAAGTTTCGATATAGCGTTGCAAATAATGTTAGTAATCCTATAGTACTTCACAATATTGCTTATGATTTAAACACTTACGGTTGGTGTTTGATTGTTTAGTATCTTTTTCTCCAACAACACTTTCTGTTGACTCTGGGAAATCTGTAACACTTGGTGTAGTTGTTGTCTCTGTGGTTACTGTTGTCTGTGATGTTGTCAATGGGGACTTATTTGTGGGCGTCTTTGTCGTCTTTGTTGTTGTTGTTGCCGGCGTTGTCGTCGTCGTCGTCGTCGATGTGGTAGTAGAACTGGTTGTGGTAGTGGTGCTAGGAGACGGAGACGGATGAGGAGTAGTCGATATGGTATTTGGCGGTGAACAGTTAACGAATACTTCAATACTATTGGCATTATCTGTGAAAAGATAAAGTGATAGCAATTATTACACGTTATGATCTGTTATAACCATATGGTAAAAACATACGACAAATATTTCGTCAAAAGATTGACCCCATGTATATTACGATATTTAGAATTAAGTTAATATTTGGATAACTATATCAAATAGTAGACATTCAAACCTAATCTCAAATGTTATCGACTCAACAATACTAGAACCATGTACATACTCTTTACATAAACTCTTTGTAGTGTTCTGGTATGTATGAAGAGTATCTTGCTCAAAGTTTAGTACAATTTGATATTCTTTTAATTATCATTAGTTTTAGCACCAAAAATACCAGAACAACTCTTTATCTGAATTTCTGTAATCTGACGGATGCAAAGAGCAACATGGCCAAGTTTCAATTCGATTGGATGTGATTAACTTGGGATTAACTTCCTTGACTGTCTTTGTTTGAAGGCGGGACAAAAACCAGTTCATGTGATTCAAACACTATTTACTGTATTTAATTTCAGTGTACTTCACATTCAGATAAAAAATAAATTGTTCGAACCGCGTACCTGATGAAATCAAAATACAATGTCCTGATTGCCACTGTGTGCTGTTTTCTGTCCTTGATAACGTCAGTGTCATCACATCTGTTGTCCCAAAGTTGTCCGTTGTGGTAGGAACGATCGGTGTACAGGTAGTCTCAGTAAAACCATTGGATTTAGTAGACGTGATACGTAGTTTACTGCCACAGAAAGCCCATGGTTCCACTCTCGGATACTCCTGTATTGTAACTGTTGTGACTTCAGATGATGATATTTTACTCAGGGTAACGGTACAGGTACAGCTGTATACATCCGGGCCTCCAGTGCCCCACGTGTCTATCACCACACGTGTATTATATGTTGGTCCTCCTCCTTTACACATAGGTTTAACTATAATTTTTATAAAAAAATCATATTAGGATATGAATTAATGGTAAAAGCTTCATTTTACGCCAATATTAATTTCAAACATTAAGAAAAAGTCGCAGGATAACATAATTTCCTTTATTCCAACAACCATCAAGAAGTGTTATCCATAATGCTCAAATGAGCTGTCGACTTGCTATATAGAATAAGTTTTATCAATACATTTATTGTTACTAGATTGTGTTGAACATCTGATTAGCAACTTTGTCTGTTTATATAACTAGGCGCTAGATTGTAGAAAGTATTTGTTACGAATACTATTATTTCAGTTAACGGATAGGATATAGTGCTAAGTTTTCTTTACTCAAATGTTGTAAATTGATAGAAAAAATGTCTTCAATGTGTAAGTAATAGGAACTTTATATAATACTGAGAGGATCATGCGAGAAAGCTACAATCTTATATATAAGAAAGCGCTTGTTGTCAGAAACTCTGCCTTTTCATTCCATGTCCGCGTTGCAAAATTAGAAGGAGTAACACATGGTTACTAAGAAGCCATAGAAAGAGGTTGTAACATAAACCTCGATTAAAAACAAATCGACCATTCCGGCGGTATCGCCTTGTTGTGAATAGAGGCGGGGTAAAATCTCGACTAGGCGTTGTTACCTAAATAAATCGTGACATTTTTATACATCAAAACAAAGAAGAAACATTTCTGCCAGATGATCTTGATTGTTTATATTCAACTATAGATTTACATTGTATACACTTTTAGCTCATTTTAAAACATAGTTGTGATGTCATCTATTGTTGTTTCTGTACTTTAACTCCCGGGACCTTTTTCTGTCTTATATGTGACTCTAATACAGTATAAGACAGTCACTTATAAGACAGTAAAAGGTAACTTATGGGAGAGTTACACAATGAGGGTGAGTATATGTCTCCGGGCATAATTCCATAATAATGTTAACATACAACACACAAACTGCCGGAATTTTCCATAATTTTCAAATCCAAATTACGAATAAAATCCCACACACTGAATATGAAGAGAATTTAATCCTCTATTGATGAAGAATTGAACACATCCATAGAATTTCTGTATATATCCCAGATCGAGTTTTTCCTCCTTATTATGAATTCACCATTTAACACTTATCTACAGCTTTAACTCCGATTTCCGCTTTCTGAAAATCTTGTTGTTTTTGTACACCACTTTTGATTTTAAATGTCCAAATCATTTTGATATTGTTTCAACAATATTTCAGAACTTCACCTAAATCCTATTTGCTTGTTGAATGAAATTGCACATGGTATAAATAAATCCAAGATTGTCCCTAGAGAGGACGAAATTTTAAATCCTCTGACTCAATGTTAGTTCTGAGGTTACCGACTGTTTTGAACTAGCCTGGACATCACTATTATATACGATCATTTTAGCAAGACGCTTTTAAACAAACGCCTAAATTGCAAGTCTAGTTTCATATGTCATTTCTTTACCACATCAGACATTGGACGGAAAGGTCCTTTTAGCAATAAAAGTCACTAAAGTCACCTTATTATATCGCTTAAATCAAGAAAGTAATATCCCTCCATCACTGTCGGTGGACATGGTGAAAGTGAATTTACAGATAGCTGTCCAACCCAAAAGTATGTTTCATGCATTCCGTTCATGAATGTTATTCATCACATATAACACAGGCTAAGGTAATTCTATGTTGCCATTGTCTATATTGGATTTGTCATGGTTGAATGCACATTGGTAGAGTTACCTGAGCTCAATAGACAAAGACAAAAAAACTGGCTTATATTAGAAATAAAAGTGTACTTTATTAACACAAAGACCTGCTATGTTTTAAGTTAAGATAAGCTTCAAACTGTACAATATGTTGGAGAGATCTCGGAGCTGACGGGCCTCGATACAGTTCTCTCTCCGATATATTGTACAGTTTTCGGCTTATCTCCATAACATATATATTAATAAAGACTTTATAAAGTATTCATTAATATATATTTACATTTCCGTTTTCTCTTTGCTATATAATCTTACCAACTGCGAAATCGTTTACACTAGCGTTTGACAAATGTTGTATGAATGGGATGAAAAAAGATAAAGTTAATGTGGAACTATATTTTGTGAACTCTCTTAATTTGACAACATTTCCCGCCAAATTGAAACCAGCTGTTCCGGGATTCCATCAATTGACCGGCTGTTCTAACAATCGTTTTACATTAAAAAAGCAAACTTTTGTTTCATTTGAACACTTGATTTAAATTAAATGGTCGGTCGAAATGTAAAGATAAGGAACGATTTGTTTTGTTTGTTGTTTACTGGTGTGTAAACTGCAATTTTTGTGCAGATATACAGTTGTATGACCGCACAACGTACCAAATACTGCGTGCGCACATCGTGCGCACATCATATGTTTCTACACATGTAACATTTCATCATAATATTTGGAATAGATTTTGATTGATATATATTTATTTTCATTTATTCATTGTATTGTCAGTTTGAGCGATATCTCTATATACATAATATATTAACATGAAATAAGTTGTGTACATTTATTAGAAGATTATTAACTAAAAGTGATGACATGTACATTAAAATAAAGTGGAGTGTCATATATAATTCATGTTGTCAAGAGACATTTTAATCATACATGTAGATCTGTTTAATTACTGTGTACACGTACATACACATAAAATATAACATTTTATCATATTACATGTACGTAGATATATGTACATGTGTATTATACAAAAGTGTACATGTATAAACATGACGTGCTAACGCGCGTTATTTAAAATATCTGTACAAAATTTGCAGTTAACTTTTCAGGATGACATCGTCATAGATGTGGGAGCCACTTTGCTCCAAACCATCCGATGTGTTGTCTAGCAAACGGATGTTACTGTTTCCGGTGTGGAAACCTTTGTTCGAAGCGGATATTGTACTTCAAACGTTGGTACAACAGGATATTTCCCTGCCGCAGTCAGCGTCCGAAACTTCCTATACATTCTGTTCCTGTCCTGAAAATGAGTCCGTTATTCATGTAGCACCAACGGCGGCGAGATTCCGAACGTCTCAGGAATTCCGAGAAACCAAAAAAGTAATGTATACTTGACCATTTACTGACATTGAAAATAATGAACTTCAAAACGATTCCAGGAAAGACATTAACAACAGCAACCAGATAATTTCATTTCAATCAAAACTTGTTTGTTCCAAAATTACCATTTCGACAATATCAGAAAAGTACGCGAAATGACAAAAAGCAAACGACATTTTAAAAGAGGAATGTGGGCGCGCCAAAAATTTGAATATATACAACTATGTTTCACAAATCAAGGAATTGGAAAAAGCATTGGACAACAAAAGGAAATTAATGAAGGTTAAAGACAAAACAACATTACATTACGAACAACTGTTGAACAAAAAGAACAGACGCAACGACAGATTTCGAATTTAAAGTGCAGAATTTCGGAGAAGGACGAGGAACTAAAACAGAGACAAAATTTAATCACAAGCCTCCAAAACAGCTAAGTGACCATAAAACCAACCACAAAACAATTCACGACGACAGCGATCGCATATTTCCGATGAACGCCGAGCAAATAAATTCCAACAAAACAGGGCAAAGTTTTATTAAGAAGCAGGACGCGTCTTTCCCAGACCGGAGGAAGCTACCACAAAAAAAATTGTGATAAATTTAAAAGTTCTTTCAACTTGTGTGAATAGTTACTAAATATTAAAATCAATTATAAATTTATTATATGTATATTTCGGAAGAATTTTACATTAATCAGACTTGATTATATTCTTGATTATATTTACTCTACATGTATATACTTTGTGACATTTGAGATTAATAGAATCTTACATGGGTCTGTGAAGTGGACAGGGATATCTCAACCCGAGTGAAAGATTTTGGCCGGTCAACCCGAGGCTTGCCGAGGGTTGACGGCCAAAATCTTTCACTCGGGTTGAGATATCCTTGTCCACTTCACAGACCCATGTTTGATTCTTTTTCTCCCATACTTAGGAGAAAAAATGATGAAATTCCACTGAGTTTCCAACTTTTTCATCGCGCCATTATCGTAGGAACGTCGTTATGCGTCAAAATTGATGACGTCATCTACAATGCGCGCCGCAGTTACGCCGCATGTATTGATACGTCACGTTATTGTCTAGCGCGTGTGAGCTGTCTTACAACCCCCTGTGTAAGATAGAGATATCTTTTCCCTAGCAATCACGGGATATCCCTGTGAAGTATGGGAGAAAATCATATGTGTGATAATGATCTTTATCCTCTGGTAATTTGCTTCTTATATCTTTCATGAAATATTTGCCGAGTCTATTACGTAACAGGATTAATGTCACGTCCATCCTAATTGCCTAAGGACTCTGACAACGGCTAATTAATCTTCAAATGAGCGATATCCGTCAATCATAGTTCGTCAGGTTCAGACTTTGTACGGAACACATCGGGTACATTCTGGACACTCTGAAATATCCCTCCGTCAAGTCGAAGTTATCATCATTAAATTTCAAAGTTAAATTTCAAGAATACGTATAGGCAGAAACATATATATATAGAGATTGGAAACTCCTTCTTTGTCTTTGTTGACAGGCAGCGGGACCTCCGGTTTATAGATATTTTCCCTTGGCTAACTACTTTCTAGTGTATTCTTTTAAACATGATATTTTTGCATCAATACAAAGTTTAAACATTATAGCATGGTTTGATGTGACCAGTTTGTCCAATTGATGTTATTTAATATGTTTTTTGAAAGCATGAAAATCGGCAATTTTACCTGGTTTTTCGAAAATCAGACATTCAAAACCGGAAGTGCATTTTGTTTTATTAATATATAAGTTAAAATATTATTTTTCTTTCCAAAATCGTCCTCAAACCATCTGAAAATTACTGAACTTTTATAATATTTCAAAGTTATTCTGCTGTATTTTACTATTTAAAAGTTTATCTAAAAACCCCTAAGCACATACAGAGGTACATCTGCCGATCGTAAAAATGGCGGAGTTGCCAATCTCTATGTATATATGTTTCTGGTATAGGTCCTCATTTCAACGTGACAAAACGTGCGGAAGTTTCCGTGTGTTAAGTGTTTGACAAGAAAACCGAGGCCAGGTCTGCTGCAGTATCAAATTCTTGCCTTCGATTCGAACTTAATTTATATTTTCAAAGAATATTATGATATTTTTTAGCATAAGGGATATGTAAAATTAAATTGCAAACAAGATGTAATACTAACATACCATGAAAAAAATTGTCAATTGCAGTCTGATCCCTGCATGGCGTCGGGTTACTTCCTGCAATATAAAATATACATAATTTATGACACTGATATAAAGAGTAGCAAAACTAAGTTAACATAATGGTTATTTTGATATAGTCTGGGCCTATAAAATGATGTTTTCCATATTTCACGTTTAATGCGGTAAGTGGGAAAAATATTGTATGCGTGAGAAGTAAAATAACCATATCATTTATAACATTAACATTATAACTTATTTTTTCTTCAGTTGTTCATATGCAATACACATTACATAATTATTTCTATGGAACGCCCTAGCTGTCTCGTATGATTCAAATATATTGCATGAATTTGCGTTTTCATTATATTATACTGCTTTATCATTTTATGATTTGATCTTATCAATATATGGCATTATTTTATCTATATTTGATTTGATTTACCGTAACCGATGTATCTTCATTTGTCATGGTATTATTTTCTTTTATCATTATATCAATCGATTCTATCGTTATTTGATTTGGTGACATATAAATTTGATTTACATCTTTCATTATTTTTATTTGGTGTTATCATTGTATTATTTTCTTTGTCGTTATATAATTTTATTTCATCCTTATTTGATTTGATTTCATCTTCATTTGCTTTGATTTTACCATTTTATTATTCTACTTTACATTATTCCCGAACATCATTATTTTATTGTATATATACTTATATATGGTATGGTTATAGTTTTCCATTATATGATTGTAATTTTTTATTATATTGATATGTATTTTCATTGTATGATTGTGTTCATTTTTGCAGTAAATCGTTAATAGCTTCATTTTTATTTCATAGTAAACACTAATGTGGGAACTGGTACACTTTTATCACTTTATTTTTACATTTTAAGTTAATTTAAACATTGATATAATTTACTCTAAACTATTAAAAAATCACAAATATTAAAATGGGTTAAAAAGTAAGCACACGAACCCTCACCCCACCCATCCTCTCTCTTCCACTTTCTTCTTTGGTAGGAACTCATATTTCCAAACATCTAAATCAGAAAAATACGACTTCTTAGCGATGAACATCCTTAAAATATTCTTTTTCTTTTATTTTTGATATAGCTTTATTGTCTTCAAATGTATGTTTCAATTTTCAACAAATATTCCACGGTATGATGAAGTATTTATGTTTTTACCATATAAGATTTCATATTTATTTTTATTGATAACAAACATTCATTTTTTATTTCGAAAAAAAAATCATTTTGTTTTTTTTTAAATAGATACATGTATCCCATGACAAATGTGTAATAAGTAAATGCATTGCTTCTAACCTTTCCAGGCAACTGTGCTAAGGGAAAATGTTAACTAAGTGTCTCCACCCTTTATCTAAAATATCTCAAGATGTTAATTTCGTTTAGAAAATAAGCTAATTTGTAATTATTTTATTATTATAGTTATGCTCAAGATTTATGTTTTATGCCACTTTATATATGTTTATGGAGAGGAAGAAGGCCGAGGTGACCGAGTGTCCCGATACATTTTGCCAGTTCGAATCCGATGTCAGGCAGTTACCAGGTACTGATCGCTGCTCGATGGTTTTGTTTTAGTAAGGTAAAGTAGGGATTCCTACACAGGGAAGCAGAGCCAATGTCTGAATACTGATAACTATCAATAGTAATTCTAGGTTTTTTATTTCAATCCTAACAAAGTACCATTATTTCATTTTATTTTCAGAAAATCAGAATATTTATTGATATTCAAAAAATCGTTTACATAATACACATAAGTGTGAAGGCCATACTATTGAAACCCGTTGGATAAGTGTGGCAAATGACATCGACTATATGATATGTATGTACATGTACAGTTTTCATGTAAAACAATATCTTACATTTCAAATTAGTATTAAAGGCACAATGTACGTAGCTTTTCAGTTTTATTTGCAATCACAAACATTTATAAGAAAAGTACCACGTTCTTTATGCATAAAATGTTGACTAAAACCAGGTAAGATGATACTGAGACCAACTGTGAAGACAGATGGACGGACGCCAGACACAGCGTTATCGCATAAGCTCACCTTATCTTACGTATTGGATAAATAATGCCCTGTGTTGTGGTTGTAATGAATTTGCCACACCTGTGATTAAATAATAAATGACAGACAAATGCTACCTTATACCGGGATCATTTTGTTAACAACAATAATACATTTCAAAAGATAAATTCATAATATTAGGATCGTTTTATGGGTCAACGCTTATACTCTAGCTGCTGTTAGTTAGTTTAACTATGATCAAATTTCACCAACACTTCAATTTTGTGTCAAGTTTACAAAGAAAACACATCACAAAATCTAATAATAGTATAACTTTTAATTCAATCAAGTTTCGAATAAAATATTTTGATTAAAAATAATTAATGTGGCCCACAAAAAATACAACCCGAAACGATACGAGGAAGTTCACGGAAATTCGCGATTTCATCACGTGACCCAATCTATATAGGCTATAGCTATATAGGCTTCGGTAATTGTCGTGACCCGATCGATTTCGCACAGGTAAAACAGAAACAAACATGTTAGCGGCTGTAGAAAATGTGTAGGCCTTTACACAGGGACCTGGCACGACTTTCTAACCAACAGTATATATATGTATTGTAGTATCAATTATGTCTGTTTAAGGTAATATACGAAGGGCCCGTTGATTAAAAAAAAAACTCGGATTAAAAAACATATCCACTTTTCTTTACCGTAGAGTTCATACCATTGATACCATAATACAAATTATGTTAGTTAGGGATTTGTGCCAGGTCCCTGTGTACCTATATACGAAACGCTTCGGTAACTGTCGGTTTTGCAATTGCGACTGTTTCAAGATGGCAGATATGTTTACAAGACTATTTTGACCGTTCGATATCATAGGATTATCTGCACGGAATAATGTCATAATACAGTCTTTCATTTTTATTCTAGGTCATTAGGTACAATGTTCGGTTGTTTATTCAAAAAAACCTCATAAGTTACGTAAATTGGGCCTTTAAATTCAGTCATTCATAGTAAAACATTAATGGTTCGAAAGACATACTTCTCTATCAGTATTACCTTTAACACAAACGTTCAGGACCAGCCACACACACATTAGTGTTGACAAACATAGTCTGTCCTTCCTGACCTCCGTGGTTCCAAAGAAAGTTAGAATGTAGCGCAGCACCATGTTTAATTTAGGTGATGTTACCCTGCTCCATGTTTTGACTCCATGGTATTGTGTTAAAGCATACTAAACAAGGAAGTAGAATTGTCGTGTATTGAACTAAATATAGCATGTTCTTCCTCTAGTCAAACCGGTTATACATCTTTAGGCTTTGTTCCATTTTTATGAACTTAAAGCTGACAATGCAAGTTAAAAAGGATACATTTGAGATAAAAAAATTATTTTTTTTTAAATTCAGTATTTTTTTTTCAAAATTCGTTTCTGAGACAACCCCTTGCGTTTCTAAGGACGGGCAGTCGCCATTTTGTTTTAACTCTGCTTGGATACATCACCGGGTACCGACCCCTATATAAAGCGCGTGAACCACACACACGTGCGATCAGACGAACGCTCGCCGTTCAAGGTGTAATATACTGTACAATATATATACCCAATACGTACATGTATTTACGTGTAACCTGAGGCCATGCCATAATAATAAAATGGTTAGTACTTTCAATGTTTTCTCAAATAAATTTTCTAAGAACCATATATAGATTTATACAGTTAAATTAAAAGTAATGAATGAATTCATACCTTCTTTCCACGTGCGAGATCCATTTTGATTATAACGTAAACAAACTCGGAAATTCTAATAGCAGATAACATTTGCAAACTAAAAATAAACACTGCACTCACCTGACAAGTGTTCATTGAAGTAATATTGTCTCAACTAGATCCCAAAATATGTCCAAAACGAGCTAATAAAACACTTCAATATACATTAGATATTACACGCACATGTACACGTGTGTGCCTTCGGTAGTTTCATATGGAAGCGTCACTTGTTCGGGACAGGTGGTCACGTGCACGTGGCCAGTCGAGTACATCGGGTACTATAGTATACGTGGAGATATGTGGACGGATCATTATTAGGATTTCTATTCATTTGTGTGGAAAGTTAAATTTGTGAAACATCTAAATGACAGCTTAGAAGAGTTGACGTTTGCTTGCTTAAACAAGCCCTACACATATTTACAGGTAAGGGGTTTGCTTATGTATTAGTAGGTGATACACAGTGGACAACTTCTAGGTGTTTATGTACATGACTGAACGCACGTGTGTCGATTCACGCGCTTTATATAGGGGTCGGTAGGCGTCACGTATCCAAGCAGAGTTCAAACAAAAATGGCGTCCGTCCGTCCATAGAAACGCAAGGGACTGTCTCAGAAACAAAATTGGAAAAAAAATCTTGTACTTTTTTAACTTGCATTGTCAGCTTAAATGGGGCAATACCCTGTACACAATAATGTCACACAGTGTCAGCGTGCACCCATATTAAACTGTCGCTCAAATATGTCTAAACCGAGAAGTTCATTTTAAATAAAACTTTGGTATGTAACTTACGACAGAAGATGTTTACATTATACGTTGTCTAGGTAGTATAGGTTACATGGGCGTAGGAAGCGGGGGGGGGGGGGGGGGGGGATGAAGATGAATTTCTTTATATATCTTGGCAAGACAATCAAATCATTATTATTTTGAGTTACACAACAATGTGCCGATGGTGTGGATCCGGTATGTTCAGATCGAGCTGGGTTGCATAATGATATGACGACATTTACAATAATCATTTCTAAATGCAGGTAACTTTAAATCGAAAAATTGCCGTGTTAAGAATGCTTTAAAATCATCAAAATACAAATTCGTATTTTTTTTCTCTCAGGGGGAGACCCCCGTACCCCACAAAAACCGAAAGGTAACTTTAAATCGAAAAATTGCCGTGTTAAGAATGCTTTAAAATCGTCAAAATACAAAATCGTAATATTTTTTCTCAGGGGGAGACCCCCGTACCCCACAAAAAAAACCACCAAAATCTCGCGCCTACGGCGCAGGCAAATTCAACAAAATGCAACGTAAAACTCATCTCAGCCGTTCTAAATTGTCAAAAAAAATTCCCGGGGGAGACCCTGGACCCCCAAAACACCAAAATCTCGCGCCTTCGGCGCTCGAAAAAGCATCAAAATATATGGTAAAACTCATCTCAGTCAGTTTTTTTTCCAGGGGATACCCAGACCCCCCCCCCCCCCCCCCAAACTCGCACGCTAATTTGTGTATTCATTATATCCAGGTAGCGCAGCCACTGTCTATTAGATGTGTACAAGGATTATATGTAATTATACATGAAAAAGTATATCTCCTGTGGGTGCGGAGCGCGCGAGGGGGGTGTTACGAAATATTGAGGACCATTGCCCCCCCATTACGTTTCATCTTCCTACGCCACTGGGTTACAATAATATTAAGTTATTGTTCCTTGCATAAAGCATACTTCTACTATCTAATTTCCATTGTAATACTGTACACAAAGGCTTTCCATCAAGCGAATGTTGTTTATCATGTTTATCAAACTCGAGTAAGTAGATATTCTTTTGAAAAGACACGAGCTTCAGCGAGTGAGTAATCAAATGCTATGGAAATTATGACTTGATCTTTCTATTGTGAAGCATGCACAGTTATTTCAGAAAATGTACGTCGTTACAATGGTCGATATCGGTCTTTCTGGATTATATAGGTCTAGTTTATTGGTAAATAATTACTTTTTATTTGTTTTCATACTATAATAATTAATTTTTCTTTGTTTTCATACCAAATCTGGCTTTCTGATTGGCCAATATTTTTTTTGCATACCACTATGAAAAAAAAATCCGAGAATGGCGCGAAACCCCGACGTTATCGTGACGTCACAATAGAGACATTGACGTTGCGTATTGATTCGGAAAAAAGAGTCCCTTGAAAAACCACTGAGATAGTACATTTAAACATACTTCATTTTATCAAATAGAGTATAAAATTAATTATAAGTATTGATGTCACTATTTTTTAATTTTATCGGGGTATGAAAAGAAAAATTGTTTGCAAATTTTTTTGAGAATCCGCTACGCGGATTCACACAGTTTGCAAACAATTTTTTTTTCATACCCCGATAAAATTAAAAAATAGTGACATCAATGCTTAATTCGACTTTCTGATTGGCAGATCCTTTTTCTTCATATACTATGAAGAAAAAATCCGAAAATGGCGCGAAAACCCGACGTTATCATGACGTCACAATAGAGACATCGATGTTGCGTATTGATTGATAAAAAATAATCCATTGGAAAATGAATGGAATCATACGTTTTAAGGTATTTTATATTATCAAGTAGACTGAAAAATTAATTATAAGCATTGATATAACTGTAACGAAGCTGTGGTGCGCTTCGTTGCTATATTTTCCGGAAATTATATTAACCGGGACTTTGGCGGGAATTTGCTGGGCACGAGATCTCGGGACTGCGCCGAGGCTTTCAGTTTTTCTACCGGGCCTTGAGAGGTGAGGGTTGTGTTTTTGAATCCTATGTAATTTTTGTATATTTGTCGCCCACCCTAATTTGCTGTTATTGTATAGTATGGAAATGCATTAACATTACTGTGTGTGTATTTTTCGCTGTCAGTAGATATTTTTGCTATATTTTTGAGTTTGAAATACTTGTGAAATTGTGCAATGTTGGATTTGGCATGTCTCGCTTTTAGACGGGTTTCGATAGTAATTAAAAGTCTTCACTCTTGTGTTGAGAGCCGTCGTTAGGCTGGAAAAGAGTGGGAGCCTCCTGTGTTGTGTTTCGGGGTTAACCGTTAAGGAGATATTTTGAGAATCTTCGCTGGAGAACGGTGTTTGTGAAATTGGAGGTTAAGCTATCGATAATCGGCCCGGTGTGTAGCGTAGAAGTTAATTCTGGTAGCGAAAACGTGAGAACATTAGCAGCAAAATTGTGCATTTCACAGTACTTCCCACTGAGCCACGCGGGTATTTTCTTGTTGTCACCTTTACACATGTTAAATATTAATAAACTGTTAAATGAATTTGATGTCGTCCATTGTCCATACTCACTAGTACCTTTGAATATTGTAGCGAGACATAGGAATCTGCAAGCTAACGCGGCAGTCGAACCCAGAGCAAAACAAATTAATTGTATCATTCTTACTCTACGCTAATGACTGCGGTCGTAGCGAAACAAGTCGTTACATAACTATTTTTAACTTCATCGGGTTATGAAAGAAATTTTGTTTGCAAACTTTTGTGACAATCCGCTACGTCATATGATTATCTTCTACCAAAGACATAAAACTACATAAATAACTATCAAAAGCTTTTCCTTGTGTTAATTAAAAGTGTCGAGATTTGTTATGCCTTCATTTCTTCCTGTTTACAATAAGTCTGAGTCATAATAGATAAGGTTTCACCGGGTCATGTGCTGTAAAGTGTACTTGTTTATCAGCTGAAAGATATCAAAGATCTTCACTTCTATAAAGTTACTAACTAAAAAACTCGAAGAGGTGCATGGTTATTGATATATAAATTATGAATAATAATTAGATGATTACTAGACGCTTTACTTTTCTAGATATATTGCATTACTTTAAAAAGTTTGTTAGAAACCCTCTATAGAAAAAAATCTGATCTCAAACATTTGGAAATACCTTGCATACCAATAGGAAAAAGGTTGCTCTTTCAGGCAGAAAAATGAGCGGTTCGAGTGCCCACTATTTTGCCTCATTTGAATATTTGTTATTTTTCAATATTTTAGAGTAAAATATAAAAAAAATATTCAATATTCCATTAGATGTAAAGATTAAGTGACAAAAGCACATCAATGCTTACTATTTTAATTACAGCGAACCTAGTTAAGATTTAAAACAAAAATTAGCTCGATACAGCTAAAACTGCTGGCGCAGTGATCTATAAATCATAGAAATGTATTTTGTTTGACAAAATTTGTAATTGACAACTTGCTACAGATATTGATAAACTTTATTTGAAAATTTCATAACTTCTTTGATCTATGTCATAACGAGACTTCAACGGTAATGAAACCTCAGAGGTGTGGACCCTTATTTTTCTAAGAGAAACAACGCACTTACATCCCACCAAGACGATAGAGATAAGTTTCGGAGAAGAAGTCGTTTACATAAAAATATTCAGATTGGCCTCCATTGGCGACACCCATCAGGCCTCCGGAGGACCGGTCCTCCCATTTGTACAATTGTAAATTCCCACTCCAAACGGATGCTACTAGTCAAATTTTGTAAATTCCGAAAAGCGGTTATGAAGAAGTCGATTGCTGATGGGCGGACGGTAGGACGGACGGCGTTTAAGCTCACCTTATCTTAATCAATGGATAAATAATGACCCATTTTGTGCATGCACAGTGTTGCAATGACTTCCCCACACACATTTACGTCACTAAAATCCGTGATTAAATAATAAATGACAGACAAATGCTACCTTAATCCGGGATCATTTTGGTTGAATGCCTAAACATTATATCTGTATTGTTTGTTTTTTCATGTTTGTTTTTCATTTTCATCTTAAACAATAATACATTTCAAATATTAATTTGTAGTATAGGGGTGCTTTTAAGTGTCAAGTTTTCAATTTCAACAAATTTTATTTCGAATAACGAAAAAGGATAAAACAACAGGCATTGCCTATATTAGATTTCTCCTAGTAACAATGAGTATATACATATGATTCAACAAAATTCTAATTTTGAACATATTCATGAACATATACTGTAGCAATTGTATTGATGAATAATGTTGGGATAAGGACATTATTTAAGATTTCATCTCCAATATACTTATGTGCGAAATTTATTGTTTTTCAAAATATATATAATCATAATTTAGAGATTAGAATATAATATAAATGACTGGATCCATCCACACATAGGATACAGACCTAAATGTCCATAATGGCTTATTTGCCAGTGGTCATCCACCTATGTATTTTTAGATCCAGTCAAGGATATTAAATTCAAGTTTTAGTAATAAAATAACTGTACTATCATTGAAGATGGAATATATCATTAATATCAATGGATTTGAATGAGATGAAGTTAATTTTGATTCAAGAAATTTTGAATAAATACATAATCTTGATATTGTCCTTACTTATTTCATAAACAAACCTTACTTATTACATAAACAAACAGTTATGTATTCTTTCATATGTGATAATTTGAATATATCATTATAATATGTTTAACAATATAAATTAGGTGCCATAAATTACATGCCAATCAGAAAAGAGGGGGAGGGGGGAGAAGGGGGAGTAGAGTAGGTGACCATAATTAAAATAAGGTGTGTTATCTATTAATGCTATTTTTAGTAAGGAAAAATATAAAAAGCAGATCGCAGATCAATATTGGGTGATATCAAGATCTATACACGTAAAATTCGATTGGTAGCTCTATGTTTAAATTGGTTAATTTATTACAAGTTTCACAGCCAGACAAAAGCATTTTTAAGTTATAATGATTATGATTTTGATTTACACCGAGTAATTTCTCTCTTAGTATTCTTCGGGGTTCGTCATATTTACTACAAGATAAGAAGAAATGTTCTACTGTTTCATGGCCATTACCACATGTACATGCTGGAGATTCAGTAAGATGATCTCTGTGTAAGTCAAAGTTAAGATTGTTCATATTGTTTCTTAACTGACGAAGGAGTATATTGTTTTTCCTGGTGCCAGCATTAAAATAATTAGAATTAACATTTTCTAATCTGATATCACTTAAATACATTTTTAAAAGTTTTTTAAACTGATAGATTGATGTAACACTGGTTAAGTCATACCTTGCTGCAAGTTCATTATAATCTTTCAATGTGGCTGGAATGAAACTTTGTGCATAGATAATGGTTCGGCATAGTGGAATAGTAAACATTCTATCATTACGCAGTAGATACGGATTGGCATTATTAAAGTATGGCTCAATTAGTTCATTAAGATAATTTGGTGTTGTTCCAAAGAGAATTTTATAAAGGAGTATTAGTCTATGTTTTTTTCCGTCTTGCAGCAAGGGTGTCCCAAACAAGTTCACAGTAAAGTTTATAGTGAGAGGTTCCCTTACGCAGTCCTGTGATAATGCGGGCAGCTTCAATTTGTGTCGATTCTAGTAAATTTCATTCTTCTTGGGTACAGTTATCGAAAATAATATCACCATACTCTAAAATAGGTCGAATATAAGAGGTATACAAAGTGACTAGTGTTTTACAGCTCATTTTATATTTTAATGATTTTAGTAGATTAAGACGTGTACATGCTTTATCATAAATATAATCAATGTGATGATGTGTTCCTAAAATTTGTGTTCCTTTTACGACTAAAAGTTAATGACTCAGTTTTATTTGGATTAAATTTAATCCATTTTTTGGAGCACATGTCAATATTAACTAGGTCACTGGATAAGCTATTGGCAGCATCTATTGAAGTGGTATGTATTACTCTAAAGATAGATGTGTCATCTGCAAATAATCTTTTTTCATTAATTATACAATCAGTGATATCATTAATATATATAAGAAATAGAAAGGGGCCGAGGACTGATCCCTGGGGGGACACCGGCACTTACCTGTCGTGGAGATGAACAGAAGCCTTCTGTCATAACCCTATGTTTACGGTTTGAGAGGTAATCTTTAAACCAATTAAGGAGATTGCCTTTGATCCCATACATTTCAAGTTTGAATAGTAAACCAGGATGCCAAACTCGATCAAATGTTTTGCTTATGTCACAGTATATTGACCTAACTTCAAGTCCTTCATCAAGCATTTGTATAATTGTATTATACATTGATAGAAGTTAGTAGACAGTAGAAGTGTCAAGTTTCATGCTCCAGCTACCGTTTGTCAGTTTAACTTTAATCAAATTTCACCAACCCTTAAGTTACAAAGTAAAACACATCACAAAATCTAATAATAATATAACTTTATATAATATAATCAAATGGCGAAGCTTTGGTATGGCAAGGTGTTGACATCTACCAGCTTACTAAAATTGTACTAATTCTCTGTAGTACGCATAATGATAAATAAGAATATGTATGTAATAAGATAAACAAAATATGACTGAAAGACAAAAACACTAAAGTGTGTGTATATTGGCGTATATCAATAAATGTTAAATGGATATTAATCTTATTTGTTTGATACTTTTTTAATCAGAACAGTTATCATATTGTATGTATTACTGTTGTAATGCATAATGTAATAAAATATCACAAAAGATAGGATCTGTCGATTACACAATTGAAATATAAAACAAATCATCATGAGATTGTATAAAACAAATAGAACCGTATGTGGAAGACACCTCCATAGTTTTTTAGTCTTAAGTAATTCGCATGTTTTATGAAAATCACAAAAAAAATGATATACAAATCCAAGGTACATGGAATTTACAAAAAAAAACCACAATAAATCTGATTAACATGCCATATTAGAGAAAAAAAGTACCTAAATGAAACGGAGCTTATGAGCATTACAATACATTTTGATATTATCTAATGGCAAATTAGCGCAATGCATATAGCAACGAAATATAAGTTAGCATAAAAGGCACATGTGCTACTATCATTAATCAAAACATAGCTAACAAAATTAAACTTTATAGTTTCAGCTAATTTGAGCTTTAAAAGACAATGCATGATATGCTGCAAATGAATTGAATATTTGATACTTTATATTTGCTTTTATGTAAATGAATAAAAAATAGTAATAAAAGAACTTTTATCCAAAATATTTTCTATGTAAAATACCTCTTTTGATTAATTTGATTTTGAAATTTTGGGTATATGTAATGAATATAAAAGTACTAAATTAGTCGCTTATATTGCAACTTTACTGAATGTCGTAGAAACAGATAGACAGAGGTCTATGATGAACTCGATATCGGAAAAATATACATCGAAAGAAAATGAGATCCCTTCTTAAGCTGCCTCTTATGACTCGTTTTATTGTGGAGCATCACGTCCAATTCTGTCATATTTCTTGAAGAATCAAACACGTAGAATCGGAATCAAATGCTTACACAGCTCAAAATACATTATTAATGTATAAAATACCAAATATTTCAAAAAGAAAGAAAATACAAAAAGCATAAAAAGAATAAAATCTACGATATCAAAAACATAACTGAGATTCACTTGTATTCGTTGAAAATTATTGATACAATTTAACCCATGTTAATTGCAATACATTTTTAAACCAGTTTTCTCTGTCATTTTACGGCAAAATGAAAATGAGATCGGCATTTTTCGCGATTTATTAGTCCAAAATTAACATCACTTCGAGTTATGCGAACATTTCATGTATGATTTTTGTCATTCGGACCAAATATTTACTTCGTATTATCCGAATTTTTCGAGTTTTCCTAATTAGAATTTTCCGAAATTTTAGAACAAAGATAAAGAGGGAATTCCGCCGGGACCGGCAACGAACTTCGCTTTAAGCCAGGTTGTCGAATTATCCGAGTTCTGTCAATAAAGTTCCACTGTAATTCCGGGCGACATAAACATTATTGTACCCGTCATTTCCATTGACCTTTCACATGGTCGAAAATCATTACAATTTTAACTACCCACTACCATTGGACCACCATTACAATAGAACATCTGTATTTATGTCTGAGTAAATGACTGTGTCGGCTTCAGGCTTTGGTTTGGGTTTAACTGGCGGAGGACGATATTTCGGACGGTTAGTAGTATTATCTATCTCCGCGTACACTAAACCTTCCTGATGTGTATACCGAGACGGCCCATCCTCCACTTCCGGTGCTACTTCGTCTTTTCGGTCGTCTGCCTGTTTTTTTGGTTTATTTACTACGGCGTATACATCCCCAGAGGGCGTTGAAACCACTTGTGCTGCAGATGATGAAGTGCGTGACTGTCCTGTCTCTAAATTTCCATTTTTTGTTGGTTTCTGTACCTGTGCGTACATATCCCCAGTCTGCGTGACGATGTGCTCAGTATCCGGATCACCTGGTCCCCTTGATTGCAGAGACGTAAGGAAGGGTTAGATTTTTTAAAGTTTCCGGATGCCGTCCGTTTCATAAACTCTGGGTGGGTGATGTAGCTGAACAGCATAAGGCTGGATGTCAAACAGTAAAGTTGTCCATTAGTTTTGTTTCGTATCCCCGTTTGTATTTCTCCTGTTGAAATACAAAAGTAACCATGACAGAGTACATAAGACAACAATAACATTAACAAACATCTTTGGGGGGGGGGGTTCAAAATTTAGTATATATATTTTACTATGGAATAGTTGACTTAAAATTTAACTGCGTTTACGGCAATAGATAATTATATTTTGAATAGATATTAATGAAATATGGTTCATCGCGTTAGAAAACAGCATTCTTACCAAATTAAACAATTTCCCATCCTTTTGGGTTATTCATGTTGTTTTTATACTGGCTAATTTTGCGGAATTTCTGACAAATGTTAAAAGTAACAACACAAGTTTAATTATTAAAAAACTTAATTTTTTATAACGAGTATCAAATCTACGGTGGGTTTGCTTATTATTTGGCTGTTATCGGTTCGATTTAGATAACTCGGTAATGAATCGGTCTATTTTCGGTCGAGAATGATATTTTGATGTTTCGTGGGAGACAGTGACATATTTCGTCCGCCGAAAAATTTTTCCTCCAGTTTAGTAATGGAAGGTATAATTTACAAATTCAGATACATGTTTTTTGGGTAGCCAAATCACAAAATTTAAGCTTCCGTGGTGGGAAAATTCAATTATTTCTCGAAGTCGTGAAATGTTCTTTTCTGCCTGTAAAAAATCCTCGTGAGAATAGCAGTAATCATGATTATTTTAGTTCACTGAACGATATTACCCTTGCGCCTGATTACTTAATTAGTGTATGATAATGACGACGATGAGAAATAACTAACAACACCAGCTGCTGCTGAGAGGGTCCAGCTATTCTTTCCACTAAAAGATACCAAGTGCAATACAGAACACTATTATACGATGATTAACGAACCGGATTTAAACGCGGACACAGAGGATAACAGTAAGGTTTATATTCCACGGTGTTACAATCGCATTGAATATCATATTTAAAGGCCATGAGCATTTAATGAATAGATTTTAGAAAAGTCCTCTCACTTTCCAACACTCTTATCTACACAAAACCTATTGGAAGGGTGATTTGATTGAGTTGTTCAAGAGGAAGGATACAGAAAATTGATATATAGCCAAATCTGAACTATGTTTAGTGGTTATTTATTCATCTAAAAGTAATTCAATTGATGGTACTATTTCTTTCTTACCATTTCACACTTAAAAATTATAGATCGTAATAAACACAACATTCATCAATACTTTTAATATGAGATCTTATCGCGAAAATGGGTAGTTCCAGCTTGTTATATCAAAAAGAATTAAAACCTCTGTGGTGATGGTAGGTCTATGATTATTTTTGATTTTCACTTGAAAAATTAATCAAATGGTGTTAGCTAATTTATTTATTGTGGTTAAGTTGAATACTTCAAATTACTTTACTTCCATCCGGGCGCTCTCTGTTCTACGACTCGTCATCGTTATGCATACCACCCTGTTGTTATAGCGATTGATGTAGGAGGTCTGTGATGGAGACTACTTACGAGTCTAGATGTTATAGTAGTCTGTCGTGCGTACGTTAGTCTTATGTTGTTTAGTATGTATGTCGAGTCGTTTGACGTCCGTTCGTTGTACGAGTGGTAGACCTGATACAGGCGGTCTACACACAACTAGTATTTATTAGGCAACTTTTACAGGCTTTTAAATCATCCAATCTGCACACAAGAGGCATATATGTTACATCCAATGTTTAGCTATGAAGGTTCGACACATTCGGAGAGAAGTCATAGGAAAACGTACCTGAAACAAAAAACCCGATATAGCTAGAAAGAACATTTTGCATTGGTAAGTTGATTGGCAGAGAAAACTATATATCTACTGACCCACTTGCT
>SAYR01061641.1:146-12445 GCA_004382745.1 Argopecten irradians irradians | reverse complement strand
CGTATTAGGGGACGTCAGATTTCCTTCACTCCGGGTCGTATTAGGGGACGTCAGATGTTCTTCACTCCGGGTCGTATTAGGGGTAGTCAGATGTCCTTCACCTCGGGTCGTATTAGGGGCAGTCAGATGTCCTTCACTCCGGGTCGTATTAGGGGACGTCAGATGTCCTTCACTCCGTGTCGTATTAGTGGCAGTCAGATGTCTTTCACCCCGAGTCGTATTAGGGGAAGCCAGATGTCCTTCACTCCGGGTCGTATTAGGGGACGTCAGATGTCCTTCACTCCGTGTCGTATTAGGGGCCGTCAGATGTCCTTCACTCCGGGTCGTATTAGGGGTAGTCAGATGTCCTTCACCCCGTGTCGTATTAGGGGCAGTCAGATGTCCTTCACTCCGTGTCGTATTAAGGGCAGTCAGATGTCCTTCACTCCGGGTCGTATTAGGGGCAGTCAGATGTCCTTCACTCCGTGTCGTATTAGGGGCAGTCAGATGTCCTTCACTCCGGGTCGTATTAGGGGACGTCAGATGTCCTTCACTCCGGGTCGTATTAGGGGCAGTCAGATGTCCTTCACTCCGGGTCGTATTAGGGGACGTCAGATGTCCTTCACTCCGTGTCGTATTAGGGGAAGTCAGATGTCCTTCACTCCGGGTCGTATTAGGGATAGTCAGATGTCCTTCACCCCGGGTCGTATTAGGGGCAGTCAGATGTCCTTCACCCCGTGTCGTATTAGGGGTAGTCAGATGTCCTTTACCTCGGGTCGTATTAGGGGCAGTCAGATGTCCTTCACTCCGTGTCGTATTAGGGGTCAGTCAGATGTCCTTCACCCCGGGTCCCGTATTAGGTTAGTACGTCAATTTGTCCTTCACTCGTGTCGTATTAGGGGATATCAGATGTTCATTTCACTCTCGGGTCGTAATTAGGGGCTAGTCAGATGTCCTTCACTCCGGTCGTATTAGGGGCAGTATGAGTCCTTCATCGCCGGGTCGTATTATGGGGCAGGTGCAGATGCCCTTCACTCCGGTCGTATTAGGGCAGTCAGATGTCCCTTTCACTCCGTGTCGTAATTAGGGGCTAGTCAGATGTCTTCACAGCGCGAGTCGTATTAGGGAAGTCAGATGTCTTCACTCCGTGTCGTAATTAGGTGTAGTCAGATGTCCTTCACTCCGTTCGTATTAGGGGTAGTCAGACTGTCCCTTCACCTCGGGTCGTATTAGCGGTAGTCAGATTGTCCTTCACTCCGTGTCGTATTAGGGACAGTCAGATGTCCTTCACTCCGTGTATCGTATAGGGGCAGTCAGATGTTCCTTACCACTCCGTGTCGTATAGGGTAGTCCAGATGTCCTTCACTCCGGTCGTCTATTAGGATAGTCAGATGCGCTTCACTCCGTTTCGTATTAGGGAGTCAGATTGTCCTTCACTCCGTGTCGTATTAGGGTGTCAGAGCTCTTCACTCCATGTCTATAGGGCAGTCAGATATCCTTCACCACCGGGTCGTATAGGGGAAGTCAGATGTCCTTACTCCAGGTCGTATTTAGTACAGTCAGATGTCCTCAACTCCGGTTCTATTAGGGTAGTCAGATTCTCTCACCCCGGTCGTATTAGGGGTAGTAGCATGTCCGTCACCCCGGGTCGGATTAGGAGTAGTCAATGTCCATCACCCCGGTCGTACTTAGGGTAAGTTCAGAGTCCATCACTCCGGGTCGATTAGGTAGTCAGATGTCCATCACCCCGGGTCATTGTGTTAGTCAAATGTCCTTCACCCCGGGTCGTATTAGGGTAAGTCAGTATGTCATCACCCCGGTCGTATTAGGGCAGATCAGATGTCCTTCACCTCCGGGTCGTATTAGGGGTAGTCAGATGTCCATCACTCCGTGTCGTATTAGGGGTAGTCAGATGTCCATCACCCCGGGTCGTATTAGGGGTAGTCAGATGTCCTTCACCCCGGGTCGTATTAGGGGTAGTCAATGTCCTTCACTCCGGTCGTATTATGTAGTCATATGATCCATCACCCCGGGTCGTATAGGCAGTCATGTCCTTCACTCCCGGTCGTATTAGCGGGTAGTCAGATGTCCTTCACTCCGGTCGTATTAAGGTAGTCAGATGTCCTATCACCCCGGAATCGTATTAGGGTAGTCAGATGGTTCATCCTCACCCCGGGTCGTATTAGGGTCAGTTTTCTCACCCCGGTCGTATTAGGCTGTCAGTTGTTCCTTCACCCCGTCGTTATGTAGATAGTCAGATGTCCTTTCACTCGTGTCGTATTAGGGGCAGTCAGAATGTCCTTCACCCGGGTCGTATTAGGCGGACTCCAGATGTCCTTCACCCCGGGTCGTATTAAGTCAGTCAGATGTCCTTCACCCCGTGTCGTATTTAACGGCAGTCAGATTGTCCTTCACCCCGGGTTCGTATTAAGGCAGTCAGATGTCCTCACCCCGGTCGTATTAGGGGCAGTCAGATGTCCTTTCACCCCGTGTCCGTATTAGGGGACGTCAGATGTCCTTCACCCCGTCGTTATTAAGGGCCCAGTCAGATTCCTTCACCCCGGTCGTATTAAGGGGCAGTCAGATGTCCTTCAACCCCGGTCTATAGGATCAGATGTCCTTCACCCCGGTCGTATTAGGGGCAGTCAGATGTCCTTCACCCCGTGTCGTATTAGGCAGTCAGAGTGCCTTCACCCGTGTCGAAATTAGGAGGGATAGTCAAAATGTCCTTCACCCCGGTCGTGTAGGGTAGACAGAATGTCCATCACATCCTCGGGTCGTATTAAGGGGCAGTCAGATGTCCTTCACCCGGGTCGTATTCGGGGATCAGATGTCCTCCTCGTCGTATTCCCGGCCGTCAGATGTCCTTCCCCCCGGTCGTATTAGGCGTAGTCCAGATGTCCTTCATCTCGCGGCTCGCCTCTGAATTCAGGGGCATGAGCCCTTCTTCACCCCGTGTTCGTATTCAGGGCCTAGTCAGCATGTCCTTCACCCCTCGTGGTCGTCTTCCGGCCGTCCGCTGTCCTTCCTCCGGGTCGTCTTAGGCGTCGTCCGGCGATGGCCTTCCCCTCGGGTCGTCTTGCGGGCCGCCGTCATGCTTCCTTCCCTCCTGTTCGTCTTCGGCCGTCCGCTGTCCTTCACCCCGCGCTATTTCGTCGTCCGCTGTCCTTCCCCCGGTCGGTTCGGGTCGTCAGCTTCCTTCCCGGTCGTATTCGGGGCCGTCACGATGTCCCTCCCCCGGTTCGTTCTTCGGGTAGTTTCCGCTGTCCCTCCCCCCGCCGGTCGTCTTCTGGTCGTCCGCTGTCCCTCCCCCCGGTCGTCTTCGGGTCTCCCCTGTTCTTCCCCCCGGGTCGTCTTCGGGGCCGTCCCGCTGTCCTTCCCCGGGTCCGTCTTCGGGGTCTCCCTGTCACTCCCCCCGGTCGTCTTCGGGTCGTCCGCTGTCCTTCACCCCGGTCGTGTTCGGCGTCGTCAGCTGTCGCTTCCCCCCGTCGTCTTCTGTCGTCCGCTGTCCTTCCCCCCCCGTGTCGTCTTCGGGCCGTCCGCCTGTCCTCCTCCCGTGTCGCTTCGGCCGCCGCTCTCCTCCCCCGTGTTCTTCGGGCAGTCCGCTGTCCTTCCCCCGCGGTCGTCTCGGCCCAGTCCGCTGTCCTTTTACCCCTCGGATCGTCTTTTGGGGCCGTCCGCTGTCCTTTCCCCCCGGCGTCGTCGTACTTCGGCTCGTCCGCTGTCCTTCCCCCGGGTCCGTCTTCCGGGTCGTCGACTTGTCCTTCCCTCCGTCGTCTTCGGGGCCGTCCGCGTCCTTCCCTCGGGTCGTCTTCGGCTACGTCCGCTGTCTTCCCCCCGGGTTCTATTCGCGCCGTCCTGTCCTTCCCCCCGTGTCGTCTTCGGGTCGTCCGCTTCCTTCCCTGCGGCCTCTTCGGCGCCGTCGGCTGTCCTTCCCTCCGTGTCGTCTTTCGGGTCGTCCGCTTCCTTCCCCCGGTCTCTTTCGGGCTCGTCCCACTGTCCCTTCCCTCCGGGTCGCTCTTCGAGGGCGTCCGCTGTCTCTTCCCTCCCGGGTCCGTGTTTCGGCTCGCCGCTGTCCTCCCCCCGGTCTGTTCGGGTCGTCCGCTGTTCCTTCCCCCGGGTCGTCTTAGGGCCGTCCGCTGTCCTTCCACCCGGGGTCCGTCTTTAGGGTCGTCCCGCTGTCCCCTCCCCCCGGGTCCTCTTAGGGTCGTCCCTGTCCTTCCCCCCGGGTCGTCTTAGGGCTCGTCCCCTTTCTTCCCCGGTCTCTCGGGCCGTCCGCTTCCTTCCCCCCGGGTTCGACTTCGGGGTAGTCCGCTGTCACTCCCCCCGGGTCGTCTTCGGGTAGATCAGCTGTCCTTCCCCCCCGGGTCGTGTTCGGGTCGTCCCCTGCCTTCCGCCCCCGTGTCGTCTGTGGTCTCAGCTGTCCTTCCCCGTGTCGCTTCGGTGGCAGTCGCTGTCCTTCCTCCCGTTTCGTCTTCGCGGCCGTCCGCTCTCCTTCCCCCCGTTTCGTCTTTCGGGGCCGCCGCTGTCCTTCCCCCCGGGTCTCTTAGGGCTCGTCCCTGTCCTTTCCTCGTCGTCTTCGGGGCCCCTCCCGATGTCCTTCCCCCCGGGTCTCTAGGTCGTCCGCTGTCCTTCCCCCGGTGCGTGTAATTCGGGGGTCCCGCTGTCCTTCCCTCCGGGTCTCTTCGCGGGGCCGGTCCGCTGTCTTCTCCCTCCGTCGCTCCTTCGCTCGTCCGCCTGTCCTTCCCCCCGGCGTCTTCTTCGCGGCCGTCCGTGTCCCTTCCCCCCGTGTCGTCTTCGTGGGTCGTCCCTTCTTCCCTTCGTCTCGTCTTATCGGGCCCGTCCACTGTCTTTCCCTCCGTTGTCGTCATTCGGTCGTCACAGCGTCCTTCCCCCCGGGTCGTCTTCGCCGGTCTCGTCCCCGTCCTTCCCTCCGGTTCGTCTGTCGTGGCCGTCCGCTGTCCTTCACTCGGGTCGTCTTAGGTCGTTCCGCTGTCCTTACCCTCCGGTCGGTCTTCCGGGCCGGTCCGCTGTCCTTCCCCTCCGGGTCGCTCTTCGGCTCGTCCCTTCTCCCCCCGGTCGTCTTCGCGCAGTCCCTGTCCTTCCCCCCGTTCGTCTTGGTTCGTCCGTCCTCCCTGCGGCGTCGTCTTCGGCGGCCGTCCTGTCCTTCCCCTCCGTGTCGTCTTCGGGGTCGTCGCTGTCCTTCCCCCGGGTCGTCTTCGGCCGTCCCTGTCCCTCCCCCGTGTCGTCTTAGGTCGTCCGCTCTCTTTCCTCCCGGTCGTCTTAGGGGTCGTCACGTCCTTTCCCTCGGGTCCTTCGGGCACGTCCGCGCCTTCCCTTTCGGGTCGTCTCGGGTCGTCCGCAGTTCTTCCCCCCCGGGTCGTTGTTCGGGGTAGTCCGCTGTCCTTCCCTCCGGTCATATCGGGCCGTCCGCTGTCTTCCCCCGGGGTTCGTGTTTCGGCCGGTCCGCTGTCCTTCCCCCCGGTCGATATTCGGCCCGTCGCTGTCTTCCCCCTTTGTCTGTCTTCGGGGTAGTTCCGCTCCCCTTCCTCCCGCGTCGTCTTCGGTCGTCCGCGTCCTTTCCCTCGGGTCGTCTTAGGGGCCGTCCCGATGTCCTTCCCTCCGGAGTCCTGCGGGTAGTCCGCTGTTCTTCCCCCCGGGTCGTGTTCGGGCCGTCAGCTGTCCTTCCCTCCGGTCGTTCTTCGGTCTCGCTTCCTTCCCTCCGGGTCGTCTTCGGCCCGGTCAGCTGTCCTTCCCTCCCGGCTCGTCTTCGGGTCGTCCCTTTCCTTCCCTCCGGTCTCTGTAGCGGCCGTCCGCTTCCCTTCCCTCGGTGCGTCTCGGGCAGTCGCTGTCCTCCCTCCGGTCGTATTCGAGGCCGTCCCTGTCCTTCCCTCCCGGTCGTCATTCGGGTCGTCCGCTGTCCTTCCCTCCGGGTGTCTTTGGGTCGTCCGCCTGTCCTTCCCCCGGGCGTATTCGTAGTCCGCTGTCTTCCCTCCCGGTTCGTCTTCGGGCCGTCCGCTGTCCTCCCTCCGCCGGTCGCTTCGCGTCGTCCGATGTCGCTTCCCCCGGGTCCTCTCGGTCGTCCCGCTTCCTTCCCCCGGCGTCGTTTCGGTCGTCCCGCTGTTCCCTTCCTCCGGCTCGTTCTTCGCGGCTCCTGTCCTTCCTCCGGGTCGTGTTCGGGCCCGTCCGCTGTCCTTCCCCCGGGTCGTCTCGGGTAGTCCCTTCCTTCCCCCCGGGTCTCTCGCCTCCCGCGTCCCTTCCCCCCGGTCGTCTTCTTGGGCCTCGCCTCCTTCCCCTCCGCGTCTCTTCGGCCCCGTCCCTGTCCCTCCCCCTCCGCTCGTCTTCGGCCGTCCCTTCCTTCCCTCCGGCTGTCTTAGGGGCCGTCACGCTGTCCTTCCCTCCGGCTCGTCTCGAGGCCTCCGCTGTCCTTCCCTCCGAGGTCCGTCTTTCGGCATCGTCCGCTCTCTTCCCTCCGGGTCGCTTCGGCCGTCCTCTCCTCCCTCCGGGTCGTCTTCGGGCCGTCCGCCTCCTCCCTCCGGGTCGTTCTCGCGGCCGTCCGCTCCCTTCCCTCCGGGTCCGTTTGGGGTCGTCCGCTTTCCTTCCCTCCGGCTCGTTTCTTCGGGCGCCGTTCCCTGTCCTTCCCTCCGGGTCGCTGTTTCTGGCCGTCCGCTCTCCTTCCCTCCGGTCGTCTCGGGCCGTCCTGCTGTCCTTCCCTCGGTCGTCTTTTCGGTCGTCCGCTGTCCTTCCCTCCGGCTCGTTTCGGGGCCGTCCGCGTCCTTCCCTCCGTTCGCTCTTCGGACGCCGCTGTCCCTTCCCCCCGTCGTCGTCTTTCGGCTCGTCACGTCTGTCTTCCCCCCGGGTCGCTTCGGCCGCCCGTCCTTCCCTCCCGGGTCGTCTTCGGCTCGTCCGCTTCCTTCCCCCGCGTCGTACTTCGGCTCTCCGCTGTCCTTCTCCCCTGGGTCGTCTTCGGGGCGCCGCTGTCTTCCCTCCGCCGCTCGTCTTCGGGCCGTCCGCTGTCCTCTCCTCGGGTCGTATTCGGCTCTCCGCTTGTCCTCCCCCGTCCTTCGCGGCCGTCCCTGTCCTTTCCCCCTTCGTCTTCGGTCGTCCGCTGGCCTTTCCCTTCGCGGTCGTCTTCGGGCCGTCCGCTGCCTTTCCCTCCGTTTCGTCTTCGGGGTCGGTCCGCTGTCCTTCTTTCCGGTCGTCTTCGGGGCCGTCGCTGCCTTCCCTCCGGGGTCGTCTTCGGCCGTCCGCTGTCCTTCCCTCCGGTCGTCTTCGGCGGCCGTCCGCTGTCCTTCCCTCCGCGTCGTCTTGCGGGACCGTCCGCGTGCTTCCTTCCCTTCCGGTCGTCTTCGGGCCTGTCCGCTGTCCTTCCCCCCGTGTCGTCTCGGTGTCCCCTTCCTTCCCTCGGGTCGGTCTTCGGGGCCGTCCGCTGTCCCTTCCCTCCGTGTCCGTCTTCGGCGTCGTCCGCTGTTCCTTCCCCCCGGTCTCTTCGGGTTTCCGCTGTCCCTTTTCCCTCGGGTCGTCCTTTCGGGCCGTCCCGCTTTCCTTCCCTCCGGTCGTCTTCGGGGCCGTCCGCTGTCCCTCCCCCCGGGTCGTCTTCGGGTCGTCCGCTGTCCTTCCCCCCGTCGTGTTCGGGCCGTCCGCTTTTCTCCCCCCGCGTCGTCTTCGCGGGCACGTCCGCTGTCCTTTCCCCCCGGTCTCTTCTGGTGACACCGTCCGCTGTCCTTCCCCGGGTCGTCTTCGGCCTCGTCCGCTGTCTTCCCCCGCTGTTCGCTTCGGGCCGTCCGCTGTCCTCCCCGGTCGTCTTCGGGGCCGTCCCTGTCCTTCCCCCGGTCTCTTCGGCCGTCCGTTCCTTCCCCTCCGGTCGTCCTTCGGTCGTCCGCTGTCCTTCCCTCCGGTCTCTTGGGTCTCCTCTCCTTCCCTCCGCGGGTCGTCTTCGCGGCCGTCCGCTGCTCACTTCCTCTCGGGCGTCTTGGGGCGCCGCTTTCCTTCCCCCGGGTCGTCTTCGGGGCCGTGCCGCTTTCTCCCTCCGTGGTCGTCTTCGGGGCCGTCCGCTGTCCTTCCCTCCGCGGTCGTCTTCGCGGCCTCCGCTTCCTTCCCTCCGGTCGTCTTCGGGTCTCCGCTGTCCTTCCCTCCGGGTCCTCTTCGGGTCGTCCGCTTCCTTCCCCCCGCTGTCTCTTCGGCGGTCGTCCGCTGTCCTTCCTTCCGGTCTCTTCGGCCGTCCGCTGTCCTTCCTCCGGCCGTGTCTCGGGTCGCCCTTTCCTTTCCCTCCGGTCATCTCGGTCGTCCCTGTCCTTCCCCCCGGTCGTGTTCGGGTCGCCGCTGTCCCTTCCCCCGGGTCCGTTCTTCGGGCCGGTCCCCTTGTCCTTCCCCCCGGGTCGCTCTTCGGCCGTCCGCTGTCCTTCCCTCCGGTCGTTCTTCGGGCCCGTCCGCTGTCCTTCCCCTCCGGTCTCGTTCGTGCGTCGTCCGCTGTTTCCTTTCCCCCCGGGTTCGTGTTCGGGGCCGTCCCTCTCCTTCCTCCCGTCCGTCTTCGGGTCGTCCCTGTCTTCCCCCCGGGTCGTCTTCGCGTGTCGTCCGCTGTCCTTCCCCTCGGGTCGTCTTCGGGCGTCGTCCGCTCCTCCTCCCGGTCGTCTTCGGGTAGTCCGAGCTCTCCTTTCCTCCCGGGTCGTCTTTCGGTGTCGGCCCTCCCTTCCCTGCCGGGTCGTCTCGGCTTCGTCGCTCTCCTTCCTCCGGTCGTCTTCGGGGTCGTCCAGCTTGTCCTTCCCCCGGCTCGTCTCGGGGTCGTCAGCTGTCCTTCCTCCCCGGTCGTCCTTCGGTGTCCTCTTCTCCTTCCTCCCGGGTCGTATTCGGCGTCACTGTCCTTCCTCCCGTCGCGTCGTCTTCGGTCTTCCGCTGTCCTTCCCCCGGTCGCTTCGGGCCCGTCCGCGTCCCTTCCCTCCGGTCCTCTCGGGCCGTCGCTTCCTCCCCCCTTGTGTCGTCTTCGGTCGCCGCTGTCCTTCCCTCCGGGTCGTTTCGGCTCGTCCGCGTCCTTCCCTCCGCGCCTCGTCTTCGGCGCCGTCCCTGTCCTTCCCTCCGGGTCGTCTTCGGGGAGCCGTCCGCCTGTCCTCCCTCCGGGGTCGTCCTCGGTCGTCCGCTCTTTCCTTCCCTCCGGTCGTCTTCGGGCCGGTCCGCTTTCCTTCCCTCCGGTTCTTCCGGCCGTCCCTGTCCTTCCCTCCGGGTCTCCTTCGCGGACGTCCGCTGTCTTCCCTCCGGGTCGTCTTTCGGGGTCGTCCCCCTGTCCTTCCCCTCCGGCGTCTTCGGCTCGTCCGCTTTTCCTTCCCTCCCGGTCGTCTTCGGGCCGTTCCGCTTCCTTCCCTCCGGTCGTCTATCGGCCGTCCGCTGCTCCTTCCCCCCGCTGCGTCTTCGGGTCGTCCCATGTCCTTCCCCCCGGCTCGTCTTCGGGTCGTCCGCTTCCTTCCTTCGGTCCTCTTCGGGCCGTCCGCTGCCTTCCCTCCGCTCGTTCTTCGGGCCGTCCGCTGTCCTTCCCCTCCGGGTCGTGTTAGGGGCCGTCCGCTGTCCTTCCCCCCGTCGCTTCGGGTCGTCCGCTGTCCTTCCCCGGGTCGTCTTCGGGCTCGTCCCTGTCCTTCCTCCGGTCGTCTTCGCGCGGGCCGTCCGCGTCCTCCCTTCGGGTCGTCTTCGGGGCCTCGCTTTCTTCCCCTCCGGGTCGTTGTTCGTCGTCCCCTTCTCCCCCGGCGTTTTCTGGGTCGTCCGCTTTTCTTCCCCGGGTCGTCTTCGGGGTCGTCCCTTTCTTCCCCCCGGTCTCTGTTCGGGTTCGTCCGCTGTTCTCCCCGGGCTCTCTTCGTGGTCGTCCGCTGTCCTTCCCTCCGGTCGTATTCTGGCCGTTCCGCTGTGCCTCCCCCGTCGTGTTCGGGGTCGTCCCTGTCTTCCCCCCGGGTCCGTCTCGGGTCGGTCCCTGTCCTTTCCCCCCGCTCCTTCGGGTCGTCCGATGCCTCCCCCCGGTCGTTCTTCGGAGCCCGTCGCTGTTCCTTACCCCGGCGTCGTCTTCGGGCCGTCCGCTTGTCCTCCCCCCGTCGTCGTCTTCGGCGGCCGTCCCTGTCCTTCCCCTCGACGTCGTCTTCGGCCGTCGCTGTTCTCCCCCGGTCGTCTTTCGGGGACGTCCGCTTGTCCTTCCCCCCGGGTCGCTCGGGCCGTCCCTGTCCTTCCCCCCCGCGTCGTCTTCGGGTCGTCCCCTGTCCTCCCCCCTGTCCTCGTTCGGCGGCCGTCCGCTTTCCTTCCCCCGGGTCGTCTTAGGGGCCGTCCAGCCTTCCCGTCCGGTTCGTTCGGGAGTCCCTGTCCTTCCCCCGGGTCCTCTTCGAGCGTCCCGTTCCTTCCCTCCGGTCGTGTTCGGGTCGTCCGTCCTTCCCCGGGTTCGCTTCTGGTCGCCTGTCCCCTCCCCCGGGTCGTCCTTCGGCCGTCCGCATGTCCTTCCCCGGTCCGTCTCGCGGGGCCGTCGATTGTCCCTTTCCCTGCGGTCGTCCTTCGGGCCCGTCCGCTGTCCTTTCCCCCCTGGTCGTCTTCCGGCCGTCCGCGTCTTTCCCTTCGGGTCGTTTCGGCGCCGTCCCTGCCTTTCCCCCTCCGGTCCTTCGGGGTCGTCCGCTGTTCTTCCCTCCGGGTCGCCCCCCCCACCCTCTTCGGGCCGTCCGCTGTCCTTTCACCTCCGTGTCGTTCTTCGGAGCCGTCCCTGTCCTCCCCCTGCGGTCGTCTTCGTGGGCCTGCCGCTGTCCTTCCCCCGGGTCGTCTTCGGCCGTCCGCTGTCCTTCCCTCCGGTCTCTTCGGGGCCGGCAGCTGTCCTTCCCTCCGCGGTCGTCTTCCGGGCCGTCACGCTGTCCTTCCCTCCGGGTCGTACTTCGCGTCGTCCGCGCCTGTTCCTTCCCTGCCGGTCGTCTTCGGGCCGTCCGCTGTCCTTCCCTCCGGGGGTCTCCTTCGGGCCGTCCGCTTCCTCCCTCCGGTCGTCTTCGGGGCCTCAGATCGTTCTTCCCTCCGGTCTGGTCTTCGGTCTCCCTGTCCTCCCCCTCGGTCGTCTTCGCGGCGGTTCCGCTTCCTCCCTCCGGGTCGTCTTCGGGCCGTCCGCGTCCTTCCCCCGGGTCGTCTTCGGGGCCGTCCGCTGTCCTTCCCTCCGTTCGTCTTCGGGGTAGTCCGCTGTCCTTCCCCTCGGTCGCTTCGGGGCGTCCGCTGTCCTTCCCCCGGGCGTCTTCGGGCCGTCCGCTTGTCCTTCCCGTCCCGTCGTCTTAGGGCCTCCGCTGTCCTCCCTCGCGGTCTCTTCGGGGGCGTTCCGCTGTGCCTCCCTCCGTGTCCGTCTTCGGGCCGTCGCGTCCTCCCCCCGGGTCGTCTTCGGGGCCGTCCGCGTCCTTTCCCTCCGGTCTCTTCGGCCGTCCCTGTCCTTCCCCGGGTCGTCTCGGCCGTCCGCTGCCTTCCCTCCGTGTCGTCTGGTCGGGCCGTTCCGCTGTCCTTCCTCCGGGTCGTCCTTCGGCGTCCGCTGTCCTTGCCCTCCGTGTCGTCTTCGGGCCCCGCTGTCCTTCCCCCCCGTGTCGTCTTCGGGGTAGCATGTCCTTCCCCCCGTGTCGCTTCGGGCCGGTCCGCTGTCCTTCCTCCCGTGTTCGTATTCGGGCCCGTCCGCTGTCCTTCCCTCCGGGTCGTCTTCGGGTCGTCCGCTGTCCTTCCCCCCGTGTCGTATTCGGCCGTCCGCTCTCCTTCCCTCCGATGTCGCTCTTCGGGCACGTCCCGCTTGTCCTTCCCTCCGTGTCGTCTTCTGGGCCGTCCTCTCTCCTTCCCTCCGGGTCGTCTTCCGGGGCCGTCCGCCTGTCCTTTCACTCCGGGTCGTCTTCGCGGGCCGTCCGCTGTCCTTCCCTCCGTGTCGTCTTCGGGGCCGTCCGCTGTCCTTCCCTCCGGTCGTCTCGGTGCGTTCCCTGTCCTTCCCTCCGTTGTCGCCTTCGGGCCGCCGGAGTCCTTCCCTCCGGGTCGTCTTCGGGCCGTCCGCTGTCCTTCCCCCCGTTCGCTTCGGGGCCGTCCGTCTCCTTCCCTCCGTTCGTCTTCCCGCCAGTCCGCTGTCTCCCTCCGGTGTCGTCCTTTCGGGGCAGTTCCGCTGTCCTTCCCCCCGGTCGTGTTTCGGGGTTCGTCCGCTTCCTCCCTCCGCGTTCGTATTCGGGTCGTCCGCTGTCCTTCCCTCCGGGTCGCTCTTAGGGCCTCCGCTGTCTTCCCTCCGTGTCTCTTCGGGGTTCTCCCTGTCCTTCCCCCCGTGTTCCTTCGGGGCGTCAGACTCCTTCCCTCCGGTTTCGTCTTCG
>SAYR01061609.1:0-91217 GCA_004382745.1 Argopecten irradians irradians | reverse complement strand
TGTTATCGCACCTTACGTCTCTCATTTCATATATACTCTTCTGTTTTATTTTTTTACAACTCAATTTTGTTATAATCTTCCAATTTTCATTTTACAAGGTTTGCATAACAAAACATTACATATTTAAATTTTCCTATACCAATTCAATAAGAGGATTCAAATACATGTGATTCATGTATAATTATTTTATAGCATATATAGATATTTTTGTGGTAAAACAAATACCATTTTATTCAATTACTGGGTATACATGTATAAATCACCAATGACTAGATATCCTTCCTTCTGTTAACTTATTACATGTAATTATTTAGCTACATGTAAATCATTTTTACCTGGGAGTTTATCTGTAAAATGGTAAAATTGGGAATGATATATCCTGTCCATTTTTACTGGAAGACCACAAATAAAAGGTTAAGAAAAGTCCTCATAATGGTCATGTGACTCATGGTTGTATTTTTACCTGTACCTGATATAATTTTTCATGTCTAATTTTCAATTTTGTTTATGTTGCAGGCATGGAAAACCCCAGAATATAGGAGGAATTTCTTGAGGCTACACATAACTTTTCTATATGTCAAAACCAGACAGTATTAAATGCATGGAAACCATAATATATCTTTCTTTTATTTCCTGAGTTCATCATCTGTTACAATTTAGCACAATAATTTTGGAACATAATGTCATATACAAACCTATATGAAGACATGAATGTCTAATTTTTAAGAAAAAAGATCTAGTTTATAACTGAATTGCCCTTATACTTGTTAATTTTCAGTAAATACATTTCAGCACTCATAAATATATCAATTTGTTCTTTCTTTAAAATCATAATACTGGGAATCACAAGATAGAGTATGCATGGTAATAGTATAGGTACAGTCAATATATACCTGGTTCATGTACAGTTATACTTGTAGGCACTAGGTAATACATGCAGGTACACTGTATAATTACATATTAAGTTAATTAGTGGATAAAAAAATGGATGCAATAGGGCCTAAGGAGGTAGTACAGGTTCATTTAATCACAACAATACTGAACACACAATTTTAAAGATTCTTACAATTTCTTCTTACAGATGAAAATAAATGTATCCACATTATTGTTCAATTCAGGATCACTTGGAATATGAATTATCTATACATGTATGTGTATACATGGCCTCACATTGACAAATTGACATTAGTTTTGATGCTATGCACTGACCATATTTTGGTTGGTATATCAATATTGATTCCTAAACACAGTTTTCAGAATTGCAGAATTTGACATACCTGTTTAAGAATTATATATATTATATTTTATAACATTGCAACTTTAAATCAAGAATACAACAACCCTTTTAATGTAAATAGAAAAGATGGAGAGAGAGAATAAATGAAATATTTGTGAGCAATGTCTTCTATATAATTAAAGATCTAGGATGTACATGTAAGTTCCCATGGTGATTCTCAACACTGATCCAGTTTATTGCTGTTTTTGTGTAAGAACTCTATTAACTATGAAATAGTATTTGCCTGCAAATCTTGATTAAGTCATTTTATTATTTTGAGAAACCATTTAAAAAAAAATCCACTGAGCTAGGCCTACTGCTTACATGTATTTGTATGTCGTTGTCTTTGGGAAATGTCACTGGTCTGTTGTTTGATTATCTCATTTGATTTAAGACAAAAGTACATTCATATGGTGTACATGTAGGTTATCTTACAATCTTAGTGATTAATAAGCAAAAAAGTCAAAATTGACACCAACACATATATACATCTTTGCTACAAATCCGGATCATTAAACCCCAAACCGAGCACCTGGCCTGGTAGATCGTTTTAGTCAGCAACGTCTAGGCATGCGCATTGGTAGTAAAAACAAAAATGGCGAAGCGGGATGTTTGAATTGCGGTGTTATACTCAGAAAAGTGGCGTATCTGCGCTAATAAAAGAGGTATCGTTATGAAATGATATCCGAAGAATTTTAGTGATATAGAGATTCATTTAATGCGTTTACTTTAGATGAAAACGGATAACAATGTAGAATTAAATAGCCGTCGAATGGCTCTACGCCACTCACTGCTAACATTTACGGCCCTTTCGCCCATTTCGATGTAGGCGTATACGAATATTATCTAGACGATCGAAGTCAAATTTGAGCTTAAATTGTCATTTTATACTTGTATTTTCATATCACAATAGTATAAATAACAAAACACAGTAACTAGGATTTTAGAGGGGAAAACCCGAATTTTGTACCAAAAGGGGTCGTGTACCAAATGGGGTATGGTCACGTTAACGTTTTATGTGCCATAACTGGGCATAAATGTCTGTGAAAATCATGCAAATGGGAAAAAAATCACAACACAGAATTTATTCAGTATAAAATCCATTTTTAGATGAAAACATACATTAGGCATAAACGTACCTTTACAATCACTGATAACACTGTACAATGTGAACTGAAGTTGTAGACCAACACTTCGCCTCATGGTCTGACCGCATGTACTCATTTCACTGCACTATAGAAGTAAATATAACGATTTTTGACAGTACTACCAAAATCATTTTCAGCTCTTCTTTATACTTGTAAAATTAAATCCTATGCAATGTAAGGATTGTAATTTTCAAACCAAAATTTTAAAAAGTTTAGAATTTAAACATCATAAGATTAAGACCGTTGGCTATGAGGGTCCCATATGCACCCCCCCCATACAAACCTCCGAACCAATATTTGTCTGAACCTTTATGACCCACTTATCACAAATCAAAATGTTAACATGGCATAAGTTGGGATAAACTTCCGGTTATGACGTCATCAAGATGGCCACCATCAACAAATACATATCAGGACCAAATGATCCACTAGATGTGGAGATTTGTACGCAGGAATAATTGACAGCCGCCTTTCCTGTCGTTGTACATATATGTATTGCAACTGGTAAAAGGTTGCAAGAATGTTACATCGAATACTGTAGACTAACGTTTTCGCGGTTACTTAATATCGCGATCTCCATTCCAAAACTTCTTAACTTCTTCCCGGAGAATAAGTTTCGCGGATTTAAAATTGGAAGAAAATATCTTTGCATTTAATGGTGCAAGAACTGTGGAAGATTTTGATTAGCAGAGATAAATTTTCGTGCATTTACTTTGATCGTAAATTCGCGAAAAAAAATCACACGCGAAAGAAAAAATGGCAGAATAACATTTGGCAGAACTAATAGTGAAGGTCTCCTGGAAATTGAAGTGGAGAAACAAATGTAATAAATTAAGTATTTCTTGATTCTTGATGGATACCAGTTACATTTCATCTCGTGAGGTGGAAACCTTGGCATTGCTCACTTATGCTTCGAACTCGTAAAATATCAAATTTTCCACCTCACTCGATCAAATATAACTGGTATTCATAAAGAAAAAAGGAATATCCTCTATATATTCAGATGAAGATTCAGTTTAATGGTCTGTCAACAAGGAATTACAGAAGTTTGACATGTTTCTATGCTTTATTTCCATTGATCTCTTTCTCCATCTTTTCATTCAAATCACTTCGTATCTCGTATAAAGCGCATTTCAGAATTGAAATGAAATTTCTCTTATAATAGATGCCCCGACTAAAGACCCTGTACTGACCGGGTACACAGAAGGTCAGATCCTGTATGAAGGATCCCCCGACCTGTCACTCACCTGTACGCAAGAGGGAGGTAACCCATTATCTACTATCACCGGAAGTATTACAGAAGTGACGTCAAAAGTGCAGTTACCAGGTGACAGGAGTATCAACTTATCACAAAGATACGATGGATTGTGGAATCGGTAAATGGACGGCTGACACAGTGGAAATATCTCCAGAACATAGTGCCTAACAGCCAAATACCAGCCATAGGAGACTATCTACGTCCTGTGGCAGCATTGTGTAACCGGTATCGCACACCTCTGAATACTGGCAGCACAGAAGATGACCAACGAGTAGCTGCAAAGATGAAGGTACATTTTGTATACTATAAATAACAATTCACTTTCATTAGTATTTACAAAGAATGTTTTATTTCAAATAAAACTGTGTTTAGCAATTTAGCGATATTTTTATACAACTGTAATTATAGACAATAGACGATCGTAGATGCGTGGTACTGTATTATGGCATCATAAGCTATATAACCTCATCTTGCATAGTTATAGTTGTAAGTTTCAATATCTACAATATATATAAATGTTAAATGATAGTTCGTTCTATTCACTATTTGTATAAGATATATTGCAGTTTCCATTTATTATAAACGTATTTTTGAAAATTGTTTATATATACATGTACATTCCACGATAGTTATGCACAACAGCTCACTCGCTCAAGGTAAATTAAGATTTTGTGCTAGTTTCTTTTACTTTCAGGTCTTGGCAGCAAGCACGAACGCCTTGCAGAATCGCTTGAGAGAGGAACAACTAGACCGAAGGACACTTGAATGGAAACCATTTGACGGCGCTACTTCAGTGGTGGAGTTCCCAACTCTCTCTGAAGAGGAACTTCGACACATTACCATTGGAGTGTATCAGTTAAAGCTCGCACGTTTCCATGCTTCAGAACACCTGAATGAAGAGTGCGACTTCAACATCATGGTAAAAGAACGGAATGTAATGTGCTAGAATTCAAAGTCGACACACAAGTGCACGGTCTTATTTACTATAGATTGAGTATAATACTGCTTTAGTAACCGCTTGGTACTGCAATGTATAATGGATCAAGAGTTGTAGGGACTTGCGCGCACATATCAGCTGTAATCTGGTACCTTGGCTATGTTCGTCACCTTAGTGGTGTGTTTGGTGTTAAGGACTGGTCCTCATATATAGAGGATGCTGCTAACATGCCTCAACTTGTTGATGAGTCAGACAGTGAAAACAGTGATCCCGAGGAATAATGTTTTCGTAATACTCATTTATGTGCATGTATTGCTATGGTGAGAACCGTTGCATACACGTTTATTTAGTATCTGCAAACTACATGTTGTATTTGGTTGCAGTTGTATATGTTTTTGTGTATCTATCGAAAAACTGCACTTGTTCTCTGATTTTTTGATACAGAGTTTAATACAGAAAGTGAAAGCTCTTAATATTTGTCGATATATTGATGATTAAAGCTATTAGATGATAATGATGACGTTTATGAACACTCATTTTAATATCCACCTTTCGGTTGAAATGGAGTACATAGTCCTGCTAAAGTATTTTTTATTTTGCAAACAGAATATCGTGTATGTGTTATGCAGGTTAACATAGTAAAAGTTTCAATTAGATCATGGATTATTTAATATCTGCTCTCAGTCTGATTTACCTGTTTACCATCCAGGGATGTAAAGTGACATGGGATATTTTTACAAGTGGTTAAATAAGTAGATTTAAAATAAAATATCAAGTGAAAGCAAATTCATTATGAATATTAAGTTTTAGCGTTCCATAAAGTTCACTCCTTCTGTCTAAATCAGATCGGTCTTTAAGCTAGTTGAAATAAAATATAGAATTAATGACATGTATTCATGTTTTCAGTCCATAATTAGTTGATAATAATTTAAAGTATAACATACGATATGCCTGGCCATAACTGCATTCGGTTGGATGATGATGTTTACAGGATTAAGATGTTTTGATATTTTTGTGTTGATTATGTAATATCAATAATATTACTGGCATGTCCATGGATGTTGATTATAAAGATCTTATGACAAAGAAAATGATGATAATGATCTAAGTGGTGGTAGTGATGTGGTTTGTGCAGCATCCGGAACTCCTTGGGGAATAGATTCTCGCGATAATACCCGATGAGTTCAGGATGGCTTGTGAAGTTGATGTTGCTAAATGTTTAATGATATTTATTGTTGCAATTGATGTAATTGTTATATCGGTTGTTGCTGATAATTAATATCATTATAGTTATGACATTATCAGAATAATGTTAATTACTTAATCCTTGATTCATATGCTTGTTATATTAATACCATTGACAGTTATTTTATTTATGTTTTTTTATTACTATCAAAATGGGAAGGGATTCTAAAGGGATAAGAAGGGGTAGATGACGTAACGTGATTTACATAACAGGATGCGAACCTCTTGCACACCGTGAAAAGTTGTAAGTTCGTAAGTCACTGGTGCAGCTGAAAATGCTCGTAAACTTGGCCTGCTGTATATCAGAGTCTGTCATCTTTCATTATTGCACTTGGGGAAATCCGTGAATTACGGTACTGGCATTATTACTTTTGTAAGTAGTGAGCGTATTATAACTATTATAAATATAATATACTACTTATAAACCATATCATTATTTTATGCCGTTGCTTCATGTATAGATTCCAAAAATGTAAAGACTGCATTGTTGTTTTTATTTCTACATAAAAATGTTAAAGAGACAATTCACTCAGGCTAATTCTTTTACATAACCAAGAAGCAAATTATGTCAGGCTTATTCTTTTACATAACCAAGAAGCAAATTATGGCATAAATGTATTATTCTACAATTCTTATGCAACATATAACATAAAATATTGAAAACTTTCACGTCATTGTTTAGTATTTTAATTGAGACCGTTGTAATTACAAATCGTTGATCAATACGATAAAGCAGGTTCAATATGTACGCTGTATGCATATCCGAGCCAAAGTCACGCACGTTAAACAAATGAACTACATAACCACTGAGAGGTGATAACATGATTTTTAGGCAAGATAATTCACCTAATAAGGTAAACACACTACTGTCAGAGCAATTCTAGACTAAAGTAGCATTACTCTACGAGCAAGTGTCAGGGTTCGGCATACAAGAAGTGCGATCACAATGTGTAATGGCGGACAGCGAGCGATTTTGAATGTTTCACACGTATTTCATCACCATGGGCTTTTCTTGCATATCAAAGTAAAACCTAAAACCGACTGATCTAATTTCCATTATAACTGGGTTTTTTTCCGATATATGTACAAATTTTAATGTTCTCTTAGACTGAATTGTCCCTTTAACCTTTAGACTGCCGCATGTTCTGCTCCGCCAATTCAAACATTCAATAGAAGTATCGTTCTATGACGTCGTCAATATTATGACGTAATAATACATCGAATATCTCAAGACACCTGTAGTCCGGTGCCAATCAGAAAACCCAAAAATATAGTTCGCATAAAATGTTTTTGCTGATTATGTTGGAGTAGGATGTGCTTAATCATAATCCGAATGATGCCACCTTGACATCTTTGGGGAATTGAAAATATTCAAGATGGCCGCCATGAACGTTCTCAAAAACGGTATTAGTCAAATAAATTAGAGTTAAATGTAACGTAATTGCAAAAGATAAGTTTTCTTTCTCAAATTTGCAAGATAGATACATATTCTTCGATAGAAAATAAAATCCGATAAAAACTAATTTTCAGAATCAGTTATTTTACATCATTATTTTCATGAACAATATTACTTATATTGCGTAACGTTAAACATAATAAACAAGAACACCTCGTACATTGCGAACGGAAACCGCAAATCCCTGTACAAACCCTATTATAATAACGATTTACAGGATTTATGGAATCACGTATGTGAAAAAGAACGTGTGTGGCTACGCTTTCACGGTGCTGCTGGCAAGAGACGTGAGCTTAAACAGAATTTTTGCACGGCGCGAAAATCGTTCGACCGTATGCATAGAAAAATAAAGCGTCAAACCAGAAGAAGTTACACGACAAGCTCATTAATAAAACTAATCCTCAAGAGTTTTGGAAGGATTTTGGAAAAATCGGTATTGGGAACTTCCGCAATAATAAGATTCCGATGGAGATTAAGGATTTATCCGGTAATGTGGAAAGTAACCCTAGTGTCGTGTTGAACCGTTGGAAGGAGGACTATGATTTTCTTTATTCCGCAAATGGTGACGATGGTAATTTTGATGAGGAACACTACAAATTTATTAAAGATTGCGTCGCTAATACTTCTACACAAGGAGATCTCAGTTTAGAGACTGATCCATTAAACTCACCGATCACAATAAACGAGGTTATTAAGGCTGTCGATGATGCTAAAAACAACAAAGCGGCTGGAGTGGACGCTATACCTGCAGAAGCTCTTAAAAATGATGGATGTGTTCATTCGTTGATATCTTTCTGTTTCAATAATGGAATCGTTCCAAGGAAATGGAAGGAAGGAATTATTAACCCTATTGTCAAACCAAACAGTACGGAATCTCGGGTACCCTTATCATACAGAGGAATCACACTTTTGTCTGTACCCTGTAAAATATATTGTCACATCCTGAATAAGCGGCTTACCACATGGCTAGAACTAAACAACAAACTTGCTGACGAGCAGAATGGCTTCAGGAAAAATAGATCGTGCCAGGAACATACTTACAGTTTACATAGTATTATAAACAACCGTAAAAACGCAGGAAAATCGACGTTCGCGTGCTTCGTTGATCTGAAAAAGGCTTTTGACACGGTGGATCGTACGTGTCTGTGGTATAAACTTCAAGCATGTGGTGTAAGATGGAAGATGTTTCAGGCCGTTGTATCGCTTTACCAGGATCTGAAGTGTTACGTGAGAGTTAATGATATTCTTACTTCTGGCATCAACGTAAGACGTGGTTTGAAGCAAGGCTGCTTAACGTCACCAGCAATATTCTCAATATATATCAACGTTTTGATCACCGAACTCCGGGAATCCAATCTAGGTATAGACATTGATACGTTCATCTTGAGTTCTTTGTGCTATGCAGACGACATTGTGATGATGGCGCCTAGTCCAGAAAAGCTACAAGGTCTTTTAAATAGGAAATATCGTTACGCGCTGGTGTTGCAAGTGGAGGCTATCGGTAAATACATCCAAGACACAGGTTGTGCATTTCCGCCCCATTTCTGAGGCTATTACGTTATCCAAGTTTTATTGTAGTGGTAGTGAGTTTGAAATCAAACCTGCATATAGATATTTAGGCCTTTGGCTTGACGAACATGTGAATTTAAAATTGGCGGCGCGTGAACTTGCGAAATCTGCTGGGAGAGCCCTGGGAGTTTTAACATCTAAATTCATCAGTGAAGGAGGGCTGTCATATACGGTTTTCACTTAATTGTACGAATCGCTCGTCGAGCCCATTTTAATGTACTGTTCCGCAATATGGGGCCAAAGTGAACACAGGCTTATCAATAATATACAAAACAGAGCTATGAGACTATATCTTGGTGTTTCAAGGAATACCTCTAATATCGGCAAGCGTGGTGATATGGGATGGATGTCATGCCTAGCGAAACAACGTGTTGACGTTTTGGTTTTATTGTAAGCTGAGATCCGTCAACAATGACAGACTTCTGTATAAAGTTTACCAGTGGTCTTAACGTAAAGGAAAATCTTGGGAAAGTAAAGTATTGAAGACTGCAAAAACATGTAATGTTCAACAAATTTTAGACACGTCATATGGTGCTACTAAATCAATAATGCGGAAAATTCGGCAGTGTATTTTTCATTGGGATGAACAGGATTGGTTTACAGCTATGTGGAACGACAAGGGCCAGGCTAATGGTAACAAGTTAAGAACTTATCGTTTGTTAAAAAAAGACCTTAAACTTGAAAACTATGTAACCAGTATTTTACCGAGATACTACCGCAGCTCATTAGCGAAACTAAGATGCGGAAGCTTACCGCTACACATTGAAACGGGCCGCTTTAACCGTCCAGTGACTCTATTAGAAAATAAAACTTGTAAATATTGTAGCTCTAACAGTTTAGAATCTGAAATACATTTTTTATATGAATGTGAATTTTATATAGACATTCGTAATGTTCTTTTTGAAAAGGCATGTGATATTCAACCAAATGTTTTCAATTTAGGCACTATAGAAAATTTTTAATTTTTAATGAATGAAATGCAATTGCAGGATATTTTAAGTAAATCGGTATTTTTATTTATGAAAAAGAGACGCTCTATCATTTTATAATGGTTAATAATGTGAAACAATACTTGAATGTATCTATAGAACAACCTATTTATTCACTGTATAATATATGAATATTTTTTAAGTATGCGTGTCTCAGGTCAAATATTGGCCGGACATTTTTAATGTATATTCTATATGTTTTTTAAATGTGTGTCACGAAAAGAAAATATATATAATTATTATTATTATATTCATAATATCATATTTCAGGACGATCATTCGGGAAAAAGATTTACTACATCACACAAACTGTTTACGAATATCCTGCAGGTAGAACATCAGAAGTGTACCTGTGCATGATCGTAAAAGGCGACTAAATTTAGGATATCTTTTATTTTATCCTGGGTTATAGAATAGTAGCCAGAGCTTCCCCACAAGGGCGAGCGCTCAACTGCGCAAAGTGAGGTGATGTCAAGAGAGACATAAAGAAGAAAAAGAGCAGTTAGGAACAAGAGGAAAGAAAATATCCTAACTTTAGTCGCATTTTAAGATATCATGCAATAGAAGGCAGACGGTACAATTATATTGCCCAACCTACAGGCCAAAAAACAACGGTGTGGCAGCGGGAATTACAGCAACCAAAATTTACGGACAATATAAACTAATGTTAGCATATAGGAAGCATACAAGCATTATATCAATATTCTTTGCCCTATGCAATCACTATAAGATATATTTTGAAATCAATTACTTACGTACTTCTTTCTCAAACAGCTAGACATACAATTAATACCAATTTCAATGCTAAAAGGGATTACATCTATTGCAATTTGACACATATTTATATTCATGCAATATCAAATACTTTGCTTTCATACAATAGACTTTATTAGTCTTGCAAATTGCTTATTAGATTGGGCTTTTTATTTAAAAAAAAACTGTCAAGTGACTAGTAACTTGTTATGATTTAAAGGCCAAGAGAAGTCGTTGATAATGCATTTATGAATTAACTATACTTTCAAAAAAAAAAAAAAAAAAAAAAGAATTGAAATGATCATTTTACCGACATTTTATAAAACTAAGCCCTTTGTTTTAAACACTATTTTATACTGTTTTGGTAGTGACAAAACGTTTTAATAATCCCGAATAACAGAAATAAGGACAACTATCTTGTCTTATAACCCAATCCTAAACACTTATTTAGATTAATGTTAATTAAGGATTAACTTGAAAAGATGTTATGAAGTTATAACACAAAAATCTGAGTGTACTTTAAATAACCGCGAAGCCGTTTACGACACTCAGGTTTTTGTTTTATATCTCCGTAATATAACAACACTATTCAAATTAATCCTAATATTTCAATTTACTAAAGATAATCTCATTTTGGGACTCTTTTGGCTATGAAATCAATACTCCGTCGTCTCAGCCAATCAGAAGCAACATTACAAACGGCGACGCCATTGTTTTCATTTATGAGCTGATAAAGTAAATTTTAGGCCAAGGAAAATGCTCGTAACAAGCAAAAATGAATTATTTAAGAATAAATTGATACCCACATCCATTTACATACAATAAGACTTGTGTGTATTGACGTCGCGCACAATGTTCGGTCACTTTTATGTAACGTCATTGAATATAAAAGACGTCATTATTTTATAACATGACGAGCGTAATTGACGTCATTTCCGACATTCGGCAAACCTGCAAGACAAAGAAAAAACGCAATTTTTCGAATACTTTTTTTAATTTTCAGTAGAGATTTCGCACACGTATATTTGAGCAATAACGTATTTTTTATTCTGAATAGAAAACATAATTCCTAATATAAAGTCATTTTTCATCGTCGTGAACTTGCGTGACAGAACAGTCAATCTAAAAATTTCATTTTGTGTCATTTCTGCAAGACAAAGGTTTTGTTCGATAACAAATTAGAACGACGTCGCAGTCTATATTTTCTGACATGTTATTAAAATAGAAGAAAAATGTATTTTTATATTAACAATTCATGTCTCTATGTCATGAATTAGTACCGTTTTGTACTGTGTGTATTTGTGGTTTTTCACTTTTTTATCTTTTCTCTTCGGATCTGTCGATCGGCAAGTCTACAAACAAAGTCCACTATTTTGAAGTATGACGTCACAATTTATTATAACGAAATGGCGTCATGAAAGTGCGTTTTCGGGGAATCTCTGTGTCAAATTTTACCGCCATGTGGTGTTCAGTATGACCACAGTGACACTTTGACTGAAACCGCATACAGATGCGTGTTACATCTGTCGCGCCAAAAAACGTCATTTTCGCAACAAAAACGCATCAATAGAAGAAAAATATTGCAGACAATTTGATAAAAATCCTCCCGTAATTGAATAAATATATCCTTTCTGTTTTTCAATTTAAAAGAATAGTATTGCGCTTATATTATTTTACAGTTCAACGCTTTTTCCAATGAAATTCCGGCGTGACCACCCTGTCACATTATACTAACAATGGACAAACCAGTTCTTTCGCTCCCTTTATAGAACGATGTTCAACTCCATTTATTAAATCAAACATTTTTTGAAAAGTTAAAAAAAAAATCTTAGTAATGCAATCAAACATCCCACGGGAAGATTTTTCATGTTCGTTATATTGGAATGTTGTCATTTTGGACTCCCATATCAAATTAATTAAAACTTGTTTTCGAAGGTTGATACATTCAAGCTAAGTAATACATGCATATCCAATAAATTACGCAAAACCAGAATACAAATATAAATATCATAAACCATTAAGAACAACAAATTCAATTTGGCCTTCGAAAAATATCAAAATTAACATATAATAAGTGTAACATTTTTATCTGGTAACTATTGCGAAATGAATGTATCATCAGTAAGCTTTACAGTTGCTACATCTTTCAACTGATATCGTTGTCAATGTATACATTAAAATGGGTTAAGAAATGGTTTCGTCGAAGTACTGAATCATATGTTTAATGACATTTTGATGGTTCAATGTTTATTGTCTCATAACATCTTTGTGCATCTCAATTATGTTCAAACTGGTTACGAAACAAAGGTACCCCTTCTATATTAAATAATAATTGAATATCTGTCTTGAAAATTTGTCCAGTTGCTCTGTATGTAGGTCATAGTAATTGTACATTCTGTCCCTTCATTATCGTAAAAGGCGACTAACTTTTGGTATCTTTTCTTTTCTTACCAACATCGCTGCCTAACTTTTGTCAGAGTTGAACTCTCGCCCATTTGGGGAATACATCCCCTGGCCGAGCCTCACATTTCTCTAAAATGTCGCAGTGTCTGGTCAGCACAAAGGGAATGGGGACGACTGTTTGCCCGTTGTCATTTTAATGTGACCGCGTAGGCTGTGATTAATAGAATTTTTCCCTACCAAGAGGGTATGACAACGAAATCACAACCCGAGGGGTAATTCCTGAACATCTAACCCGAGGGTTGGACATTCAGGAATTGCCCGAGGGTTGCGAATGCTTGTTTTTCTCCCATATACAAAAGAAAAAGAAGCGATAATATCCTAAAAAGAAGCATTTTCACCGCGATATGCGTTGTCTGCACGTCAATATTGAGGACGACGTTGATAATGCAAACCATGGACACACCGCATGAAGTCATGACATAACGTAATTGTCTTCAGGTTCAAAAGGTTAGTGCGCAATCTGTCATACCCTATGGGTCGACAGAGAAATCTCCCACGGCTAAAACCGGTGACAAATCGGTAAATGGTGGGTGAAATTTGATATCTTTTGGCATGCTTCAGAAGTGCTATAAAAGGGCAAACGTAATTCACTAATACATATATAAGGAGACACAACACCAATGATATACCGCAGCCTCCCAAGGCATTCGGAGCACACGCAACACATCGTATAGTGGAGGCCGTCCTCAAATAACTTTAGCTGTTAATAGGACGTTGTCCAGTAAACGATTCAGCTTAATTTCTCTATCAATATGGTAAGTGTAACGTGGAAATTTATGTCACGCTTAGTTTTTATTAGTTGTTAAAGTTAAAGTTTATTTGTATTGTAAAATAACAGTTTTATACTATTTAGTTGATAGTTTTAGTTTATATATATGCAGTCTGTATAGCGTATATATACATACGTAGGACAGTTAGGGACCAGGTGGCCACGTGCACGTGCCCATCTGGGGTGGTTACGTATTGGAGCGAGGTTTTAGCCAATTAGAGGACAGTATGAAAGTGGTATAAAAGGGGGTGCACGTGACGAAACGACGGAGATTACATGAAATTTTGGGACTTACTCCATGTATCTCAGGATCAGTTATTTTAATTCGGATTACTTTACTACACTTGGTGTGTTTGTGACTATGGAATTTATACTTGGGATGTACTGTACGGATATTTCCTACATGTATCAGTGATGTGATATATACGGATTACTCTATCATTCTTAGTGTGTTTGTGACTATGGGATTTATACTTGCATTTGGGATGTACTGAATACTTCGCAATTATGGATATCACCTAGCAGTGAACTTAAGTGAAGCAGTGTACCAGTGTGTGTGTTCCTAATGGATATATTGTGAACTCTATTACGTGTATGTTTGTGTGAATAAATGATGTGAATTTTAAAGTGATGTTTTTCTAGTTTTTCCTGCCGTAGTCACCTTCCATCATGGACTTACGATATACAATAGTGTCTCGTCATAGCCTTAAGTGCTATCATATTTTGGAGAAACGCTACAAATCGTGGCAGCGGCGGGATGGAAGTTACCATGATTATGGCAGGGGAAATGTTACTTTGCTGAACATTTTGGATTTTATATTTGTGACTATTTGTGATAATGGATATTCCGGAAACATCGAGGAGATCATTTCAGCGAGGGCTCACTTTTCCGCATGTGCGTCGAAATTTCAATTATAATTTCGACCAGAATGAAGTGATGAGTGCTGATATGCTTTATTATTCGCCTCGGACATTCCGTGATTCGGATGTTGAAATATCATCAGTGACCTCTACTCCGAGTGTTGGACCTATAGGGACTACAGTGAGTTGTGATATATGTGCTTCGTGTTCACGGACAGCGAATCAACGCAAGTCGGAACATCAATATACGGGATTCATTCTAAGATGGATTATTGTGTTGCTGTATTTGGCAAGTTCTGTTATAGAGTACTATAGATACCCGAACCACATTATCGCATGCTTCATAAAAGAGTTTAAAGTGTTTGGAACTCTAGTGTTCTGGTTGTGTATCATGTGTTCTGTGATAGTGAATTCGATTCAGAATCCCGTGATGGTAGACATAGTGACAAATGTGTCTCAGGGATTAGTGGACGATAGTGAGTTAGTGTCGTCAAACAGCCAAGATGAAGCGATATTCAGTACGAGTAACTACACAAGAAGGAATTATGTACACGAAATTCCGTCAAGTGTGTCCCTGCTGGAGCAGTAGGCCGTGACGGTGCGCACGCGTCAGCCGCGCGGGAATGGAGGACTAATACAGGCGAGGAACGGAGTTAAGACTGTACCCAGCAGTATGTGCTGCTAACAGGGATACAGACACAGTGTTTTGTGAAATTATTTCTTCCGCGGGAGACTGCAAACAGGAAGAAGAGTACGACTTACTCGATAATGTGTGATCTAGCTACGGAAGTGCGTCATATGGTGGACTGGAAGGTTGACACCGGAGACGTACTTTTATATCCGAATATCTATATAGCGGTGCTATGAGGATCATCCTGTATTGGAGCCTGACCTTTCCATGTGTGAGACAGCCGATGTAAACACATTGTTTGTGATAATGATTTTATCAAAATTTATCATTCGGGAACTATCGTTATTAAGACAGTCTATCAAGCCAATGAATAACGTGCTGTGTAAGGAAGCACTATGGAGAGAATACCTCGACAAGTGTGAAGTATTGGACGAGGGATTATAGCCATTCAAGAAACCACAATGATTGATAGAGGGAATCGGAGAGTCCATAATGTTTATATTGTATTTTAATGGGGACAGTTGCCGGACAGTGTTGTCGACTTAAAAACGACGTTGTGAGGAAACCCCATTTTGTGTATATTATTCGTAAAGACGTCAACTTGGTGTGTGATATTAAAGTTGTGTTATGTTTATCAGTGGATCTACAAATGGATTATCATCAGGTGCCTTTTAGTGAAGACGATAGATTGAAGATCGCCTTCGTTATTCCACTAGGTGGATTGTACCAATGTTACAGTGATGGTGTTTGGTTTGATCAACGCCTGGCTCACTTTCTCCTGAATTATTGAGAAAACGCTGAGTGGATTACTGTGGAACATTGCAGTGTTTTATCTGGACTGTGTTATTGTGTACGGGAAGAATTTCAGTCAGAAGATGGACAACTTGTATTGATGGCAGTCATGCATGAAGATACCTGACGGTGCCGATATGAAGTTGAAGGCCTATAAGGTGTCACTTGTTCTGCAGACAAGTGACGTTCCTGTGACATGTGGTGTCCAGGATGGCGTCCGGATTGATTCTTCAAGAACAGAGACAACGCTGAAGATGTAATCACCAGAGACCGATCCAGAACCATATGTCAGGAAGTTGGTGAAAACTTCGCATTAATAGCGAGGTGTCTACATGGCCATATCAAGCAATGTAAAGTTTGGTGGTAGACAACATAAACTTTTGGTGACCTAAAAAATAATGGTAAACTTCAACTTTTAAGAAATCCAGACATCCATACGGGGGATTTATGCTGAACACTGAGGCAAGAAACTACATGCTGTATGAGCTGTGATGTCCCAAGAGTGACCTGGAACCTGTTACAACCAGTACCCAGGAGACACATGAAAATGGGCTGATTCCAAAGATAATGTTGTGGTGGTGATCCATCCAGAGCGCTAGCCTTAGAAACCCAATTTTTGTTGAAATAAAATGGACGAACCGGAAGATGTACCTGTACGTTGTGTGTGTACACGTACTTGTACCATGCCTGTCGCAGTACCGGAACAAGGCTGAGCTACGATGAACATTTTGAAATTACCTGTTCTGCTGATGATGACCTATTCTGTGGTGGCCGTTCCAGATGATTCTGAAGAACTGTGAAATGCACATTTTTGAAATATTAATGTGACTTTCGCGCAAAGTTACGTGTGACTTAATTATTTTTTTATTTTATTAGTTTAACGTCCTATTAACAGCCAGGGTCATTTAAGGACATGTCAGGTTTGTTGGTGGAGGAAAGCCGGGGTACCCGGAGAAAAACCACCGACCAGCGGTCAGTACCTGGCAACTGCCCCACATGGGATTCGAACTCGCGACACAGAGGTGGAGGGCATGTGGTAATATGTCGGTACATCTTAACCACTCGGCCACCGCGGCCCCCAATTTTTACGTGTGACACTTATACATAAAGCATATAAGTGAAGAACAATTCTGTGGATTATTATGTGAGATATTCATTTTACGTGGATATATATACGTGACACTTAGATATCCAAGTGATGAACAATTCTGTGGATTATTAAATATGTGGCATTCCTTTAACGTGGATTGATAGTTACGTGACACTTATTTTAAAAGTGATTCTACGTGGATTTATAATTTGTGTAGTGAACAATATATGTCAACACTTATTTTAAGTGTACAATGTGACATATGGATTGTCTGTAAGATCGGTACGATATCCGGAAAAGGTTCATTTCGTTAACATTAAAATGGATTATTATATATCCAATGTGACATTTTCTTGTTAGATTTATTATGTTGATTATATGTTGTGGAAATAATAATGTGAATGCGAGTTGATTTTATGACATGTTTCTTTCATCATAAATATAAATAGTTCAGTGACTGTGAACGTGGATATATTGGCGCGTGTTTGATTTCGTGGTATACGTGTTGTAACTTGTTGCGAAGCTGTTATTTTCTCAACGAATGTTTTATTTCTGGATAACGTCTATTAAGAATAACGGAATGTACACCGGATATAGCGCGCGATATATCCTTTGTGTAGTTAGGGTGGTTTCCTCTTCGCGTAAATTTCCATGTTTGCAGTACCTGACTTTATAATTTTATACCCTTGTTTAAATGTAATTCAGTTATAGATGTAGTATACCTTAACTTTTGTCGGAGACAAAACTTGAAAAGTTGGGGGTAGTGTAACGTGGAAATTTATGTCACGCTTAGTTTTTATTAGTTGTTAAAGTTAAAGTTTATTTGTGTTGTAAAATAAAAGTTTTATACTATTTAGTTGATAGTTTTAGTTTATATATATGCAGTATGTATAGTGTATATATACATACATAGGACAGTTAGGGACCAGGTGGCCACGTGCACGTGCCCATCTGGGGTCGTTACGTATTGGAGCGAGGTTTTAGCCAATTAGAGGACAGTATGAAAGTGGTATAAAAGGGGGTGCACGTGACGAAACGACGGAGATTACATGAAATATTGGGACTTACTCCACGTATCTCAGGATCAGTTATTTTAATTCGGATTACTTTACTACACTTAGTGTGTTTGTGACTATGGAATTTATACTTGGGATGTACTGTACGGATATTTCCTACATGTATCAGTGATGTGATATATACGGATTACTCTATCATTCTTAGTGTGTTTGTGACTATGGGATTTATACTTGCATTTGGGATGTACTGAATACTTCGCAATTATGGATATCACCTAGCAGTGAACTTAAGTGAAGCAGTGTACCAGTGTGTGTGTTCCTAATGGATATGTTGTGAACTCTATTACGTGCATGTTTATGTGAATAAATGATGTGAATTTTAAAGTGATGTTTTTCTAGTTTTCCATCACGGACTTACGATATACAATAGCGTCTCGTCATAGCCTTAAGTGCTATCATATTTTGGAGAAACGCTACATATATCTTGGTAGACTTTTTCTTGATTCTGAACTGTTTCTTACATATTAAAGCATGCAAAACATCGTTATTACATGTGATACTTTCAAATATGTAGGCAATACGCTATATTTATATTTAAATAAAAAGTTATTCTTGTTTTTTATAAAAAAAAAATTCAATTTCACGAAGTGTATATTTCATTTTATGATAAGGATGTATTGCATAATAAACTAGTTTGTTTGTCGTGTTTTTTATTATTATTAAACTAACGTCCTGTTAACAGGCAGGATTATGTTGAGACGGCCTATCATGTATGCGCTGTATTGCGTTATGAAGTGCGGTCCGAGTGTTTTGCGAGACTGGTATATTTGTGTTGTGTCTTCTTGTATAGTGTTATATCACTGAAGCATGCCACCAAGACACCAACAATACAATCATCCAAGTCAAATTATACTGACAACGGACGAACCAGTCGTCCCAGTCCCGGTATGCTGAGTACTAAGCAGGAGCAGAAACTACCACTTTTATATATAGACTTTGGTGTCTCAGCCAAGGGACCAAACCCAGGACCTTTCTCACAGGGACGAGTGCTCAACCGAAAGCCCAAAGTGAGGCGTTGTCAAGGGAGACGTTAGGAGTCCGACGTCAGTTAGGAAGACGATAAAAGATAAGATCATAACTTTAGTCGCCTTTTACGATCATGAAATAGGTGCAGCAGGTACAATACTAACACCCTACCTGCAGTACAAATTAACAAGGTACGACTGGACATGTCATCTTACCAATGATTATAATAAGATTAGTGATATTGCTATGTTAATACAATCACTTGAAGCTTATTACTATATCTTTCAAAATGACTGCTGAATGAGTAGTTCCATTTTGGGTAGAAGAAAATCTGTAAATATTAAAAGTGTTGATTGGTTGATTACGTATAATGCCCTTTTCACAGAAAATGTCATTTTAAGAACGGTCTACTTTACATATGTTGCTTTGTGGGATGCCTTTGGTTTGGGTGGCTGTGATATGATCATGAGTGCCTTTTTTAATGGTGGAAACATTTTAATGCATTCTCACTGAAACATGTAGCCAAATACACAGGAAGAACATCCCAGTCGGTCATATATACTGACATTGGCTATAATAGTCGTCTCACTCTCTTTCTGTTGAATGCTAAGCAAGAGCAGAAACCATGTACATGTATATGCTGTAAAAAATACTTATTGTAGCGCAAGGCGAACATCTGAAAATTATTATTTATCGGCGCGGATATAATATAGCGCAGTTCGATGGTTCAATACCGCTAAAGTAAGTACGTTTACAGTAAAGAGACGTGTCTCATGCAAGAAACAGTTCCCAGAGCCTTTCTAAACGGTCAACTCAAGGCGGCCAAAAGTGAGGTGGTGTCAAGGAAGACATTAGGAAGAAAAGAATATATAAAGCCCCAAAGGTCGCCATTTATGATCATGCAATGGGCAAAAAGGTAAAATTGAAACGCTATAGACACAGAAACCACCGAACTGTAAAATATTGTCTTGATGAAAACCACACAAAATACCAATCTACATGTAATTAGTATTGCATCAAAGCAATTTTATCATACAATAATCGATTTGAAAATTATGTTAATTAACTTACTAATTAAACATTAATTACAAGAGGTAGCTTTATTATATTAAGAAATCTGTTCAATGACGGTATGAAGTGCATAAAGGATTGATGATTTTATAGCAAGAATATCAAATTAGGATGAAAATATATCGATGTTGCAGTTTGTCAACCATCTTGTCCGCCATCATGAATATCTCAATTTCCCCAATGATGCCACGGTGGCATCATCCAGTTTCTGATGGAGGACATGTTAAAGAACATTTCTGTGCAAAAACATTTTATGCGAACTATTTTTTTAGGTTGGGTGGAAAATCACCATTTGGCACCTGGACTACTGCCAAATCAACGTTTCATGAAAGCTGTAAACCTTTTGACTTAAAATGGAGTCTAGTGAATGCTGTTAGCTGTAATTTAATAACAGTCTCAGTATATATAGTGTCAGCAAAATCTTACCAGACTGATCATCATCTTTTCGGTGGCAAGCGAACAAGTTCATCACATGAAATTCAAATTTACAATTTGTATGTTTTATACAAATGTATTATTGTTTCAGTGCGCCTGCTTCGAACCATAACTACAATAACAATAGCTATAGACACATGTATAGTATATTAAAATGAAACATATGCTGACTTTGCTTTGCAGCATTTCTTTATTTACAATATACGTCTATGTTGGAATAACTATTCATTTATCTAACTACTTTGTTATGTAAAATATACGCAACTTGTACTTCAAAAGAGTACTGTAACATAGAAAATTATACTTCACAGTTAGTCACAGAGCACTATTGAAAACAAACAAGGTCGATTTTAATATTATAATCAGGAGGGTAAAAAAGGCAAGGAAGTATTATTTCGACCCTATCGAATATTTCCATTGATCAAAGCAATCCACATGTCGTCCTCGACACTGACGATGGAGTCCGCGGTGACACAAAGAACAAATTGTTCTGCTTCGACGACGGGTGCCACGACCATGACGCAGTCGTGACGAACAAACACAGCAATCTTTCTCCTTCTTCTGTGGTAGGGTTATGAGCATAACTGTTTTGGCAGTGACTCGACGGCGAGGATTGCTAGGTTTCTTCGTCCCTGCCAAGGTTTCGATCACCGTTCTAATGTACTCAACACGGCTCTTCACTTTTTGCCTACTAGTATTCTCCTTGTACAGGATATACGAATTCATTAGAATTCTAAAGAAGAGGTGCATAAGAATTTTCTTCCAAACCTTCCTACACTTCCTCTGTTTTCCATAGGAGTGAAGTAACCTGTCATTCAAGTCTACTGCTCCCATGTTTCTGTTGTAAGAGGAAACGACGCAGGGTATTCCGGATGACAGATCCTATGCCGGTAGGATGGTAGATAGCATCCTTACTGGTTTCTTGTCTTCCTCTCCAAAGTGAGACATGCACAGATAATCTCCACGTCGCATGTATACTGTCCCTTGGTGATCTGTATTTTTCACCGTGTTTGGCATAGGTCGATTCTTCCGGAGTGTACCTATAAAATAAATACATGTATATGTACGCTATATAGTGTATATATAAGGGTAAATGAAATAATTCTGGTTCTGAAGACATTTCTAATGATGTATCTAGCATACATACCAGTCAAAAATGTGGAGCGTTGAAGAAGTTTGTGTCCGAGATGAATGGAAATGAAAAAAACTGTCACAATAAACATGGTACCCTTTATCTAGAAGTTCTGTCCCTGCGAGGAGCCCAATGACTACATCTGTTCCTTGAAGTTCTCCATGCGGATTGTGGTCGAACTCGCGTCCTCTGTATACGTGCATCTGTAGTACATATCCCGTTGATGATTCGCAAAGAATCCAGAATTTCACACCGTACTTTGCCACTTTCGATGAAATATACTGCCTAAGGACGCTGTGGCTTTTTGTTGGTACCAGCGACTCGTCAACGCATAGTTCTCTTGTTGGGACTCTATGGCGCATGAACTGTCGGTTAACAAAGTTCAGTAAAGATCGAAATCTTGCCGATGGATCGTACCCAGGATGCTGTTATGTTAACGGTATATAGTATTTACAATTACAAATTCGACAAATTTTATTTCATACAAAATATGAAATGGAATCAAACAACAGGCTAAGTATATACAGGTTCTCTCCCCTATAGTATTTAAGGGTTCAAACATTATTTTGATTGGTTTATATATCGAATTTTCGTATGTTATTTATACACGTAACAAATACAATGTACATAGTATTGTATATATTATAGAACATAAAATTATTCATCATTGCAGTCCCGTATTTCGAGACATAAGCATGAATCAGTCGTTTTATCTCATCGTGTATATTGTACTACAATCGTAGTCAATGTTGTAAAATCTATACCATATAAAAAGTTATACAATACACCATCTTTATTCACAAATTGTCAATTAAAAAACTCACGTTTCTATCCGCAGCGTGCCTGAAATTTTTTTGTGTAAGAATTTCAGGACGCTCTGGAACCTATTTCTTCCCATTGTTTTTCCAAACCAGTCTGACTTTTGGCTTATCATGGATGTGCCCCAATAATCCTCTATGCATGATTTTTTATAATGCTCATGTTGAACATTATAGCAAGAAATGCATTGAATTCTGGCAAAGTCAGCCTTTTCCATTCTCTCGTTCTCGATCTGGATTGCAGGTTTTGATCTGAGAGCTGATTCTTGGCATATCTACATGCACAAATGTATATACATAATTCTACAGTAATCGAGTTTATATATACTGTTTTAAATTGAAATGTTTTAGATTTAAGGGAACCTGTTTACAGTATAGTGAATATATATATATATATATATATATATATTAAAGAATATTTGTGCTATATCTGCGTATTGTGTAGTACAGAAGTTGGAAAGTATACACATTTGTATGTTAGATTAGGAGACCTGAAATGCTCAATGAGCGTGTTGACATTAAGTTGAAGTTTAACCATTTGATTTAGCTGTTGATATATTTTATCTTTATAGGATGTGCATTTTTTTAAAAAAAATAGATCTAAAAGCTGAATTCCTAATATCAAAATGGTCATTAAACAATTGATTGCCTTACTACAGTAATATGTGTCAGTATGTGTTCCTTGAACTCTAAGGTATGAAAACATGTATTGTGAACATTTCTAATTATTTTGCCTAGAATAACTGAACATACCGACATTTTTAGTTTACGTAGACTTTAATGTCATTTACATCTTTTTAAATTTCAAAAATCTAATTCAGAAGGTCTAGTGTAGGAAGATTTTTTTAGCGGTATGCTTTGGAAACTAAAGTTGAATCTTACCCTTCCAGGAATAGTCAAGTAAATTACCAGAATAAAGGTACAGGGAATTACAAGAAGAAAGAACAAACAGAGTGTATCCAGAAGAAAGTATAATATTTATCTATCGCGGACAGTGTACTATTCACTCTCTAGCTGTATATATTTGGTATGCTCTAATCACCGCCGACAAAGCATAGATGATATTCATCAGTTAAACAATAATTGGTGTTTGATCATGAATATATATGTCTAATTAACACAAAAATAATATAAAATAATTTATCTTGCCTTTGGTGCATGCGCATTCAGTACTTCCTTCCATATAGGATATAGAGACACGGAATTTTTTCGGGATGCAATTAATTATTTTTCATATTTTTTACTTGGTGTAAAATCAGAAGCTCAAATTTTTCAATGGTGGTAATGGTATAAAGTAAGTAACTTTTGCAACTGAAGAAAAATATTAAATCGTCTGCTCCTGTTTTTGATAGTGAAAAAATACCATTTGTCAGCGGTGGAGCATCTTTAAACTGGCGACGAATTCAAGGCGTTGACCAGCTCCCGTCCCTACATGGGCGCCATTTGTCACGGATAGATACAACAACTCCTGGATGTCTCTGCTCACCGTACGTCATCACATGTTATAAGTCACCGGAGCTAATCGTTCAAACCGGGCTACGCTATTTACGAGCGTAAATAGCGTAGCCCGGTTTGTACGATTAGCCCCGGTGTAAGATACAATGTCCGGTACTGGTACAAGTATGTCTCTAAATGACTGACCTTGCAAGGTATTAGATGTCTCGTCCTTCCTGGCTACCAGCACGCTCTACCCGTATGTCACACCTTATATACGCACTCACAGACACACCCGATCAAACTCGAACACAACTGGACGAACAGGTTACAGACTGGACACACTATATTTAGACAAACACATGTAGATGTAAACAAAGTACACTGACTGTAAACAGTAACGCACATAAACGAACTTTACGGCACAACATAGACAAATACACATAATCATGTATAATTTGACACTATTACATATAGTCAGTTACTGGCCCCCTATAAAGGCATAGAGGGTCAGTAAGAAGTATATGCCTTTATAGAGGGTCAGTAACTGACTATATAATTAAAAATATCTGAAGTTTATCTGAAGAATATCTATTTGTAACAGGAGAGGAGAAAATGTAGCGGCCAGACCGGGATTCGAACCCGGGATCCTCAGAATACTAGCCGAGTGCTCTACCGACTGAGCTACCTGGTCACCGATGATCGACCCAGTCCAATCCCGCTACACTCCTCCCTCCTTTCTCGAAGTCTTCGCCCTCGAAGGCACACGAGACCCTTCCAAACACCACCACCGTGGGTTATTTAGTTGGGCGCCAATTTTGTAACAGGAGAGGAGAAAAAGTAGCGGCCAGACCGGGATTCGAACCCGGGACCCTCAGAATACTAGCCGAGTGCTCTACCGACTGAGCTACCTGGTCACCGATGATCGACCCAGTCCAATCCCGCTACATATTTATAAACGATGTAAATACGATATACATTTTGGACAGGACATAGTGACATGTTCTATTATTGTTGTCATTTACGGGGAAGTTATTTATAGACCAGGAAGGTATGTATTTCGTTATATTTTTGTGTCGCCAGAAGTCAGTCTGGTTTCATCAGATCATGGACTGTCCCCCGATAATTCTGGTGATATTAGAGTTATTAATGACAGGTAAGTGGCACACATATTTATTAGGTTATACCATTTTTCTGAACCAATATTTATCAGATCGTCGTTGTGAGAAAGCACAGTAAACAACCTCACTGATATACGTTATTCGATAGCATATACGGTTTTATCATTTAGATCGGTTAGGTAAGAATTTAATACATATACAGACGTAATCTACATGAAATTCTACAGTGGGACTCAGCGGTGTGAGGACTATGTTATCGTATCATTGTTTTGAATCAGTGTGACGAATTCATTAAGTTGAACACACGTTTGCATTTAAATTACCGAAATGGCTATTAGTTTTTAAAATACTTATATTGATGCCCAGTCGCCTCCTTTTGTCATGGTAACAAATTAACCCATGTTATAGCTAATCTGTAGTATACAGAGCATGGATGAAGGAACACTAGAACAATGACTGTGGAACGCTTACTAAGAAAATCAAGACATACATTGTAATACATAATTGAGAATTTATCACTTAAGGTTTGATCATTATTACTGCTAATACGGTAGTATGAACTCAGTTGGCAACGAACATATTCTATGGAGCGTGTTACATTGTAGTATTCAATAAATCAATTTATTCATTCATTATCGAGCTCATACTTCCGCTTAGGCAGTATAATATAGATCAATCCTTATATCTAGACAGACATTAACTGATAGTAACGGTCGCTAGACTAGACTTTACAAAGCCGAGGAAAAGAAAGATGTAAATACATTATCGCAAAGCCAATCTATAAATTGTGTTTTAAGTATCAGCAGTGCCGAGTATCAATGTCCAGCCGTCCCCTGTTGCCACAATAACCGAAGGATCCGTGTTATGGCTGACATGTATGTATGACCTGGACGGAGGGACACTGGGACAGTTATTGTGGCAGGATAAGGATGGAGGTAATGTAGCCACAGCTACTCCTAGAGCTACAATTCCTTGCTCTACATCATCCCCTGCTAACTACACCCAAGACTGTAGCCAGCTGTCCTCCAATGAAGTCCGACTGGGGATCCTCACTCCTGTACACGGGGATACATACAGCTGTTTTGTCTACCTCTCTAACTACACACTGATAGGTACAAAGTCAACACAGGTGGCTATTGTAGGTAGGTCATTATTTACTTCTTCAATAACGTTTATTTAATATTAATTTTAGGAATGTGATTTCTCTTTTTTGTGTTATTCTATCGAAGTGTATTTACATTGGAGTACAATATCGCTTGGTGCCCGTTAGTATATAATCATCGTAATAGGACGTGACGTGGAAGATAAGTACTTTGCAGCAAGTAGAGTTAGGTTAAAATACATTTATATTGTAAGTTAAGTTGAGATATATATAGCAATCAAGATACGAATATATAACGTAACTAAATTGTGATAGAAATATGCATTTATCTTGGATTTAATCTTAGGAATGAAATTAGAAAAATTACTTGAAAATGGACACAAGTTAATAAAGTCCTGCTACACACACTATTATAGAATGGTACATGAGAGCATGCACTTCAATATTTACATATAAAAAAACCGTAATAAAACAAAAACTAGCATTCTTGTATACTGATAAATACTGTTAGTAGTGTACAATCTCTATGGCGTGATCAAAGGTGTCACGAATTCATGGACATCAAAACGGTAAACAAGTAAAAGTGTTCCTTATTGTGAAAAATCATCGCCAAGATATCATTACTTGAATACTTACAATCTCACATTTACCTAGTATTCGATACAATTATGTTAAGGCCATTGTCTCGCAATTGTCTTATCTAACTTGTCTGCTGGCAACATAAAATAAAACTAAATACCATCGGCAATAATAGAACGTATACGGTGTGTTTATTCAAAATATATCTCACTTCTTGTTAAGTGTATAATTCCGTAATAAATGCAGACTGGTTATCTTAAATTGCATAAAATGTGATGCTTCATTTGTACAGATGATAAATAATGAAAGTAAATATATAATAAATAATATAAATATATAATCCGAAATAACTACAGCTGTCTTAAAGAGCTAAAACTCAAATTAATTTAATTGAAGTGAATTAACACATCGTAGTGTTTTCTTTCAATACTATCTGTTTATAATCTATTCATAATGTATCATTTGTCATTTACTTTTAAATTACAAGATTTCTGTTAAACTTGATACATTGTTTGTGTTTATATATATATATACTATGAATGAAATTAATGCCATAGCACTCGATTATAACAAAAGTATTCAACAGGCTGGTAAACTGAATTTCTTTCTGGCATAAAAATAGACATCGTCTTTTTTAGAATCGCCGGGATGGTAAACGTTTAACAGTACAATATTGTATATATTGGGTTGATAATTGCTAGTCTAGTGATCTAAAAATGCGGCATTATATGTGGGATGTTAGAAATTGTCATTTTCTAATTAATGCTATACGTGTAATTGGTTAATCATGTCTCGTCTTTTCTTTCCTCATCTGTCTCACCTCAACTTGTGGCACTTTCCTTGTCTGAATTCAATATTCCTGTCAAGCTTGATGCACTATATATATGTTAATATAATACCTCCTGTTTAAAATGTTGGAATGATCATATAACTCGATCATATTTAGCGAGATGGTTACCGTATCTTTTTCATGGTAAGATAGTCATTGGTTTTTATTAGGATCACCGCTGTGTTTAATGGATGGATAGAAAAGTACTAGCCGATCCCGAATAAAATCGCGGCATAACATTTTTTTTATTATTGTCAATTGCCAAGTAAGCATGCGAGACGTGTTGATATGAATTAATATTCTTATTTTCATTCTGACGGTCTGACTAACATTTGATATTTGTTCAACCATATTGATCACTGATAGAAAGTTTTCATTCGTTGATGAAACCAGAATACTTGGATTTTAAAGTTAATATATTTGAACAGCATGAAATCCTTTTTGTCTTCCAATGATGATCAATCCCGTCTTTAAGGACCTCCTGAGGTGAAGACTCAGGTGAGCTATTGTTGTTTGGAAGCATCGGTCGCTTGACATCCTTTATATCTTTCAATCATATTCAATTGCAGTACCCGTCCCCAGTGTGACCTTTACACCCCCTATCAGTGACACAGTCACAGTGACACCAGGGGGCAGTCAGACGTACACATGTGTGACCGGAAGTTGTCGTCCTTCTGCTGGGGTAGAATGGTACAAGGACGGCATGAACGTCACAACTCATACCGGAAGTGTCAGTAGTGTTGGGGACAAGTTTGTGACCACCAGTTCCTATATCCTGACCGGGGCAAAAGGGGACAGTCCGGAAACTGTCCAGTGTAGGGCAAGTAACGTGGATGGAATGACCCCTGTCCAGTCCGACATGAAATTTTTTGTTGTTCAGTGTAAGTAATATGAATTTAAGGCAAAGCCACACTTGAAGAGCGCAGCTACATTTTGTACAATTGTAAGAAATGTAGGCCTAAATATAATTAGAATTATAACCTCAGAACGAGACTAAAACTGTTTAAACTTTTAGTCCGATCATTGATATTTGTTATTAAATGCTTTTCTTCAACTCTATCGATAGATGTTTTGTACAGTAATTTGTGGTGAATTTGAAGCCAACTAATTACAATGAAATGTGATTAGCTAGGCCGTTGATAGAATGTCTTCACTAAAAAGTGTCAATGGCTTAAATGGAAAGGATAGCAGTAGAAGAGAAATTATACGGCGGTATGTGTAGACATCTGAAAGAACTGTTATTGCCTACCACCAATTCAATTACTGGTAGTAGAAGCACAATGTGTGAGACTTTAATAATAATTAATGTTTGTTGATGAATATTGTTTGGCTGTTTATTTTCGGACCGCTATTATTATAGAATTTGAAGGACACAAAACAAAATTTAATTGGTTTTTGGTTTTCTCCTGTATCTGATAAGATTTTTCATATTATATATGCATAACAAAAGAGAACATCTCTAATTTCTCTATGACACTTTTTTGCGCACATTGCATCTTCAGTATTTATGTAGATTATTATAATTTTAACCAATATGTTGTATTACTATAGGGCCACCTGATGGACCACCCGTTATCTCTGGGTATACAAACTCCTCCATCCTGTATGTAAATGACACGCTATCACTAAGTTGTCGACAGACGGGAGGGAATCCTCTGTCTACCCTGACCTGGACTGGAATATGTGGGGGAATCCATGCCACAGATGGCAGCACTGGGACAGAGTCAGTATCTACCATCATCATCACTGTCACCAAGGGTAACAACCAGAGGACGTGTGGCTGTGTGTCTACTCATCCTCAACCTCAGGGACAGGATAGGTCAGAGGTCACATTTACTGTACACTGTAAGTATACCTACCTCAGACACAGGTCATATTTACTGTACACTGTAAGTATACCTACCTCAGACACATGTCAAATTTACAGTACACTGTAAGTATACCTACCTCAGACACAGGTCACATTTACTGTACACTGTAAGTGTACCTACCTCAGACACAAGTCACATTTACTGTACATTGTAAGTATACCTACCATAGACACAGATCACATTTACTGTACAATGTTAGTATACCTACCTCAGACACAGGTCACATTTACTGTACACTGTAAGTATACCTTCCTTAGACACATATCACATTTACTGTACACTGTAAGTATACCTACCTCAGACACAGGTCACATTTACTGTACACTATAAGTATACCTACCTCAGACACAGGTCACATTTACTGTACACTGTATGTATACCTACCTCAGATACAGGTCACATTTACTGTACACTGTAAGTATACCTACCTCAGACACGGGTCACATTTACTGTACATTGTAAGTATACCTACCTCAGACACAGGTTACATTTACTGTACACTGTAAGTATACCTACCTCAGACACGGGTCACATTTACTGTACACTGTAAGTATACCTACCTCAGATACAGGTCACATTTACTGTACACTCTTAAGTATACTTACCTCAGACAAGGGTCACATTTACTGTACATTGTAAGTTACCTCAGACACATATCACATTTACTGTACACTGTAAGTATACCTACCTCAGACACAGGTCACATTTACTGTACACTGTAAGTACACCTACCTCACACACAGACGACATTTACTGTATATTGTAAATATACCTACCTAACACACAGGTCACATTCATTGTATGTTGTAAGTATACCTATCTCAAATACAGGTCACATTTACTCTACAATGTAAGTATACCTACCCCAGACACAATTCACATTTACTGTACACTGTAAGTATACCTACCTCAGACACAGGTCACATTTAATGTACATTGTAAGTATACCTACCTCAGTAACAGGTCACATTTACTGTACAATGTAAGTATACCTACCTCAGACACAGGTCACATTTACTGTACACTGTAAGTATACCTACCTCAGATACAGGTCACATTTACTGTACACTGTAAGTATACCTACCTCAGCCACATGCACATTTTCCGTACATTTTAAGTATACCTCAGACACAGGCCACGTTCTTTGGTATTGATAATAAGCATACCGTATCATTAGTTGATGTTCGTATGTGTATAGTTTACAACTGTCTACAGACCCTCCAAGTACCCCAACTGTTAATCAGACCCCAACACATCCCTGGTTGGAGGGAGAGAGTGGGACTCTAAGCTGTAGATACACTGAGGGTTTCCCAGCTCAGACCAGGGTTGAATGGTTCCGTAATGGCCGCCTCCAGACTGGACAATCAACGCCATCTATCATTCTTACATCTCTCACCAAGGACGACAACCAAGCCGGCTATACCTGTCGTGTGAAGAATGACTTCACTGACGTCAAACTTACTAACCTGACGTCATCAGTTATGTACCTCAATGTGGAATGTGAGTATGTTACTGTGCAGCTTGAAGCGAGAAATAAAATAAAAACCATTTTAAAACCATCCTTTTTATTTTAAACAACGATATTAATTGAGGTCAGTTGTATTCTTAGTTTAAGTCAATTGACGTATTTTTTGTATTTTTTTTCAATTACATCAATGAAAAAAAAAAATATATATATATACATTGTATATACCACTTATATCCACATTTTGTGTTTTGGACGGATACAGACAAACCTCTTGTGACCTTGACCCCTACAACTCTAACAGTAGTAGAAGGTCAGACAGCCGAAGTAACCTGTGATACAGAAGGAAACCCTACCCCCAGATTGGAGTGGTTACATAGAGGAACATCTGTACAGACAGGACAAGGGACTTCTCTGACCTTGACCCTGGGTGACATATATCGGTCAGCGACAGATAACTATACCTGTCGGGCGGAGGGTGTATCATCTGTAGAGGGGAGACAGCTCATCACACAAATAATAACAGCTATTGTTGTTCAATGTAGGTTCACCATAGTTTACAATATATGTATTTCTGATCTATTGTTGAGACGCGTTGAACTGGTTATCTGTTTTACTTGGAAATTATAATTAGAATTTTCAATGTGATATCATTACAAAAAAAGTGGGATTTGCAAATTCATTTGAAATAGCAAGTTCAGCTTAGATGTATTATTTACATAACTCAATCATCATCGATTTTTAATAATTATAAGAAGTATTTTCAAATTTTCATTTGAGATGCTCGTTCGGATATATTTCTAAATTACCTGAAAATTTCAACATGACGAAGAGTCGATTTATTTTATCTATTTAACAAGAAATGTTCACACTTTTGTATTTTTTTTATTACATCTATAATGTTTGTATGAATTGAGTTCATATTGTATTTCATTATCTGTGTACTATATTATTATCCAAATACAGATCCTCCAGATGTAACGGTTTTGGTGCCCTCTGGTGTAGAGGAAGGAGATACAAATGTCCAGTTATTGTGTCAGACGTTAGGAGAGCCCAATACACTGACCAGTCAGTCCTGGACTCAGACCATTGACCAGGCCTTCATCACTGACCAATTCACGTACAATACTGCATCACATGATACCATAGTGTTGGCGGAGGTTTCCATGGACGATGTGGGGATGTACACGTGTAGTGTTAGTAATGGCGTACCGGACAGGAATGGACAGACACTACAATCTAACAGTGCCGTGTTAGATGTTAAAGGTATGTAATACACAATGTACTATATCACATGCCTTCATCTTGACAATGACAGTAATAATAGTAAAATTAAGTAGATTACTTTACAATGTGAATTTTGTACGTAATGATCGCTCGATGACCTTTCTGGTAGCTTTGGATATTTTGAAAATATGTAAGCAATTTCCAAGGTAAGTACCTATTTAGACTATAAATACACATATTGACACGTTATATAATTATGTATATGATGAATTGAAAATATTTGATTTTTGCATGTTGTTCTAAAATGAACATGCAGCTAAATGTGATAAAAATGAAATTTTGAAAAAAAGTCGTGTTTTAAGCATGCGCAATATTATTTCTAAGAATACTACTATATAACAGGGGCATAGTCGTTATCAGATGTTTAATTTTAATTTAAAGCTTTAATATGTTGATTTGTCTGAGGTGGACGTGTTAAAATGAATATATTGACATGCTATTGTACTCGAAAAAGAGACAACATATCCAATAATATTAAAACCACTTGTTGTACGTACCATTGTATTTTCTGTCGTTTTAGCGGCTGCTCAATTCAGTAACATTGAAGAATACCAGACATTTTCTGGCGAACTTCAGAAACCATTAGTGGTGAGAATTCCTTTCTACAATAACCCACCTGTTACATACGTAGCGGACCTAGAGTGGACAAGGCTGACCACTGGTCAAAAGATAATACCATCTGGGGACATCACATTTAGTCTATATAATGGGGAAGTCATCTATTTGACAATCAAGCAAAGAAATATATCATTTGTTGGCCAGGCCGCTGTTATGACCATTTTGTCGTTCGACAGTACGTTTGTTGGGGACTACAACGTAACTATTTACAATGACGGCAGGAGGCGGCATTCTACGTCATCATTTTCTATCACCCATCTAACTGGTAAGTCATATGAAACGTTAATATCACGAAACAATTTGTTAAATAGAACTAACTAAATTACACGGAAATTTTCTTCCTTCATGCTAAAGGTATCTGTGGTTTCGAACTTACAGGTTTTACCGTGCTCGTACAGTTAAACGCCCAGTATTTTAAAAATACTCGTAAGATATTTTAAAACTGAATTGGTCATGCATTAACGACACAAAACATATCGTACAAAAATTACTTCAGTTTTAGACAAATTTATCTATGATTGATATTAGAAGCATCAAGTGATCACGAACTAAAATGATCATTTATCTTGTTATGTACACAATACCATATTGCCTATTCTAAAAGAACATCCAAGGAGTCCAACCGACTTCCGGGTTATGGATTACACATCGTCCAGTATAACAGTAGAATGGAACAAAGGTTTTAATGGAGGTCACGTGCAGACGTTTGTTATTATGTATCGACCTGTCGGAGGAACTTCTCTACAGACAATATCAGTCCTGGAACAGCAACAACTAACTTACACCAAGGACATAACGGGACTTCAACCAAACACCAGATACCAACTCAACCTGTACTCCTACAACAAAGTGGGGAACAGTTCACTGAGCAGCAGAGTGGGGATTATTGGTAAAACACAACAACGTAAGTACATCAAATCTACACCTTATGTACTTGGTAAAACCACCAACAATTACATGCTTAAGTCTGTACCATGACAATAGCATCATGTTTCAGGCATGCACCTAGCGATTGCTTATTATTATACAAAATCTTCAGATGGTGCAATAAGTAACATTACGTCATGGCCTTTATTTAAGCATTATAAGATATCACGATACAGATATATTGTAATATTAGGAGATGCAAAACTATTCATCATTATTAGGAAACCACATATTTTAAGTATACACTATTCTTGTTCATGTGTGTAGTTTCAGAAAAAGCGACATCTAACCCAAATACGGCGTCCATTATACTTTTCATATTAGCATCATTGATGTTACTCGTAGCAGGGATCCACTTTTTATGTTTTACTTGTAAGTATATTTCATGTTTATCCTTGTCATCATTTTTTTATTATTCTTAATGTATGGTTTTAAGATGTGATGATACAAACTAAGAATTTCTTTTAAGTATAACATTGATATTACACAGGACAACTAACAAGTGGTGTGATTAATGAAGCCACAATGTAATGTTACATGTTATTGTATTCCATCAAATGGTGGTATTTGCGTTCCATAGTTTTTGAACTCGTGCAATTATGATTTTCCATAACAGTTTAAAGTCGGGTATGCTTTCTGAAAATAAAAACCTGTACATTCATTCAAAATTCAAATCAGAATATGTATGGAAATAAAATATTCATATTATATAAATATAGTGTTCATCACATTGTCGGAGCAACAGTGATGCATTGTGATATTTTAAGCATTAATTCTTCAATCATGTTCTATCATTATTTACCTATACGTTGCTCTTTCTTCAGACGTTATAAATATGTATATAAATCAGCCATATTCAAGAATTTAAGCAAAAGTCTTGTCATTAAAACTGAAGCAAAGGTTTTTGAAACAGTCTTAAACTTAGAAAATTGTAAGTTCTAAAAACAAATTCATGCGTTGATGTAAATATTTTTAGTTGTCATAATAGAGGAAAAAATCAAAACTGCACATACAAACATTTTTAAAGTAACAAATAATTTATCTTGATGTAAAACCTAACTGTTATATATTTTTTTCATGTATTAAAAAAAACTATGCGATGTTCTATTTCAGATAGACTAAAACTAAAAAGGTGAGTGAACATCTCTGTATTATTAGCACCTTACCGTAGAATAAAACTAGAAATTAAAAATTATAAGTACTAGCCATTTGGTGCCAGAATATATGTTTGTCTCTTCATTTCAGGAAAACACCATATCAAAGAAAACACATGGATAAACCAGGTAAGGGATTTGTGTGACAAAATATCCTTTCATTGTTGGTCATAAGACCTGTATATCATGCCAATACACTTTTCTTGTTCTAGAAAGATCTTCTGGAAAATGGACTGGAATCCAGTGCAGCTAAAGTGTTGATTACATATTTAATAGAAATAAAATATTTATATCGTGTTTAATAGAATATAGTTAAACGCATTTGAAATCATAAGTAACTGAAATATCCTGGAAATTAAAATGTTTGGTTAATATGTCACTTATCAATGGCACGTTATAGACGTGTGTGTATAACACTCGTATTTAATCTAAATGTAAAATATTCATGTAGAATATATCTTTCCGGAATATTTCCTTAATTTCTGACCTCTACTACATAATCATTTCAATAAAGTTTACATGTTCCTGATGTATTTGTAAGGTTCATGCATTCGAATAAACTTACTATTTTGCCATTCATAGGTGGACACGGTCATCAAACAGACGGGTAAATACAAACGTTTAACATTTAAAATAGAGCGGAAAATTGGCAAATACATCGGCAAAGGGCTACACGAGAATGGTCTTATTATAGAGATTATTTAGTTAAAGTTTGTATATAAATCATGATACGAGATTTATTTTCTATAACCATTTCATTGTATATCTGCATTATGCTAAAATATTATAATGTTTTAATTACATATATTTTTAAGTCATCCCGAAACAAATGTGGCTGTGTTATATTGTTAGAATTGTACAATCCTTAATAACTTAATAAATTCAATGTTTAATTATTTGTGCAGTAACTATAAGATCATAAACATTTGTCTTATTGTTTAGATATGTTTTACTCATCTTACATGTATATGTAATTAATCCACAAACAGTATGATTTTGTTCTGATGGGATTAATATCAATAAACAAATCATTATATTCTACAGGTCACATTACAACGATTTAAACCTTGACGAAAGAGAACCGCCTTCAACGTACGAGTCCATAGGAGGAGGAACCGCAGGTATATAATATCAGCATAACAATTATATTAAGTAGCTATGAAACAGTGTGTCTACCATCGATGGGTGTCATTCAACGCTCAGGTATCAAATAAACATTGCAGCTGTTAACATTTGGTTTATACCACACATGGTATCAACTCATAATTGATCGACACGGTAACCTTTGACCGAACTATGTTGTCTCAGTGCCACGTCATTAATAATCCAGTGACGTCATATTATGCTATGATCGCAAATTGGCGCCCAAAATGTTGCTGGAAAACGAATGTTCCTGGTCATTGTGTCAAAATACGTGACAAGTCATTGCGTGATGCAAATTCGACCCGAAATACAAATAACAAATTTAAAGCGTTTTAATGTAAAAGGGTTGTACTGATGAATAGTAGATTAAATTTTGTTAAAGACTTGCTCGCGTGGTCCATATTTAACAACCACCCATAGTGTGATATCTATATTGTTAAACGTTTCAATGACTGATAAGATATTATTGTTTTAGAGACATTATGCATATCATGTAGTGAGAAGGATTAAATATATACAATCTACAGATATGTTAGGCATTTTATAGATTGACATTTTTCATTTATTCTTTCATAATTATGGAATGAATTAGATATGGAATAAGATAAAGTTCTCTATTTTATTCAGCCAATATGGATGAGGAAGTTATTTCTGGCTGCAGGTTTGTAAAAGAAGATTCATGCACATTTATATACACATTATAGACACTAATGTTCGACCATGCAGACGCCATTTTTAATTTCATATGAATTTTGAACTGCATTTGCAATCTTACATACAATTTGCCTGATACCTTCACTCATGAAACTTCTAACTGTAACGGTTAATAAAGATTATTTGTTCTCATTTTCATTTATTTAATATGCATAAAATGTTGGATATTTGTAATATTATGTATTCACAAACGTTAGTAAGCATTTTATTATATATTGTAGAAGAATGTATGAGTCCCTGGGAATGAGAAATGACGTATCGGTGTATGACGAACTCAAAGGTGACCTTTATTATATAATGTGACTTTAATAAATAAAAAAAACTTCAATTTACGATATCAGTATGGAAGAAAAGTCAATTATTATAATTATGTCACAGTTTTGATTGTAATCTTTTCATTCCAGGTCCAGCACCCAACACTTACGAAAACACAGTTACTATATGATGGTACTGAGAATAGTCCGAAGAACCGATAACCATGAGATGTTGTTTAACATTTTTTCTATTCGTCATGGTATACAGATACAATAATAGTGGAACTGCGTTAGTACATATTCACGTGATGAAACTGTAACAAACCAAAATCTACAATATTTATGTATGATTTATGTTCTTGTTACTATTATTAACATATTTAGCATGTACATTTTTTTAATTAATTGACAATATTCAGACATGACATATCCTTACCGTATGTTATAGAATATGTAAAGGTTTATTTGGGCAAAAGTATACCTCCGCATCTTAGTTGCAAGGATATACCAGAAACATATTGCCCGTCTATCCTTTAAAAAATACCAATGTTCTGACAACGTTAGTTTTAATGAATCTGATTTGGTTCCTTGAAACATTATTTGCCATGGTAACCAATTTGCTGTACGTGTCTTGTGAAAAAAGTCATAAACGGTTCTTAGTCTTTAGTTATATTTTTAAGCTTTGTGTAATATATGGAGGACTATCACATAGAGTGTTACCAGAGAAACATAATGATTGTCATTTTCTCTTAAAAGGGGTAGCGGTGTGTATGTTTAGAGTTTTAGATTTGTTTTACTTTTTGGAGCGCAAGACAATAATCAAATGTTAGTAGTTCAAACTACTTAATGTATTTTGATATATGCTGTATAATATGGAAATGTGAGCAGCTGACCAGTTGTTTTCAGGTTCCGGAAATATTTCTGAAGTTAGAAATACGAATTTTTATATTTTAGTTCGGAGCAGAAACAATTTTAAATAATATGCAAATCAGTCTTAAGCACAAGTAGTTTATTCCAATCTGTGTAATCGACTTAAACGCAATGACGACAAACTAAAATTGAAAATAAAAAAAAAACTTCAAGACATTGCTTTTCCTACTTACCCAACAATGATTTGTGTGGTCAGTTGATCTGAATATGGATAATGGAAAAAAAATTAATAATCCGAACATTTGGTTCCCCATCACGTGGTACATGTTCTAAACTGTCAGATTCCATTTCAGTAGTCGATAATATGTTCCTCTGACTCCTCCGTCCGGATTGTGAATTTCGGCGTTCGGATTATCGTGGGTCAACTTCATACACTCAAGGCCTTATTTCATTGAATCTCTGATCTGGTTATAAGATCATTTATCATTACCTATCAATTCCGTTGACAAATTATACGGATTGCGTGTTTAAAGACGATAAAAGGTATTGAGACAGTGGAGATTATTTTTTTTATTTTGAAATGTTTTCTTGATTGCAGAAATAGTATACGTCAAATGTATAGATTCATTAAATATTTAGAGACCGTGAACATAAAACGGTTAACAAAAGTATCAAATTAAGAAATTAATTGAAAATTAATAATTGTGTATTAATTTAAAGAGACATTGTTATCCCATCTACACATAACCACGTATTTGAGTGTTATGACGTACATAATTATGTGTATATTTACACTTTATGTAACCCTACCAAGCGCAGTTGGCAGTCATATAGACCTTCAATCTCTTTTCTCAATCTTATTATGACGTCATTATTATTGTGACGTCATAACTGTCAGCGATCACGGAAAATGGCTGTTCAAATGGCTGTTCCATCCTCGACTATAGCGAATGATTAATTCACTGTAGATGCAAAATTCCTTAGTATTTGCTTAAATTATAACCAAATGTTAATATAAGCATTAAAGGTCTTACAGTTAGCATTCATAGCCAATATGAATGCCAACTGAAATACGTTCAATGCTTAAAATAAGTTTATGGTGTTCCAAATATGTATGCTTCATGCAACTACGAATCCGAAAAAATGTATATATTAAATATAACACAACTTAACTAGATTTTTTTTTAGTTGTAAACATCAAGTTTCAGTTTATATTTCTTAAATACTTATTACATTGTGTGCAAATTATGCCATTTCTTTGTAGCATATCGGAAGATATCGGATATGTAGATTCTTCAACATTACGACAGTTCGAGTTATGTCCCCTGTCCTCAGACACGGGGTACATTTGAATAGCCAATTGTTTGAATGAGTGCGAGGAATAATTTCATAAGTTTACTCATCAATGACTGAATAACAGTGGTATAACACATTTTATCAAACTGCAGTGTTTTACCTCTGTTGTATTTAAAACCATATATACATGCCATTATCAATAGATGCAATCTGGAATCTTTGTGCAATTAAAAAAAACCATTGCAGTATATATAAAGCGATAAAGGCGTATATTTACAGGAACTTGATGAACACGCACTTTGCAAAAAAAAAAACCAAAGTAATGTACCTTCTTAACATATTTCGAAAAATTCTTTCAAAGCAACCTGATTAAATAAAGATCATTATTATCACAACGTTTGAAAAGATGATCTGATGAAATCGAATGGGGCGTCATGGCCGGTGACGTTTGAAAATGGCCAATCAAAATAGTTTTAAAAACTGTCAGAATTATTTTCGTCTACGTAGTCATCTCGCTCAAAGAGCACAACAAAGCTAACTGTATAGGTATACGAAATAATGTTTTCAGTTGATGTAGCAAGGTGTAGAAAATGCATTTGATCTGAAGTACACGTGGAATAAAGGTCATCCGAACTTGACCACTTATTGGATGTTGTCGGATTCTGTATTTAACGGAATGGTTATAAGGATCTGTATTTCAATCAGATTGATTTCAAAGTGCATTGATTATGGCGCGAGTCAACACAATTTTGTTAGCATATGGAGACATCATATATTGCAAGCCACGCGATTACATCAGACAACAGCTCAGGAAACTGACAAATTGAAAAAGTGCGATGTGGTATAATACATCAAATATGAACAGTGGAACAGTGGCGATGTGGGGACATTGGTGGATCTTTGGATATCAGACTTAACGAACACTTAACTAGATCCTGTAAAATACTTGTTTCTTCGTTTTTTTTATGTTTAACATCGACAGCTAGTGTCATTTAGGGCCAAACTTAAAATTGAAAACAAAAATGATATACATTTTGAATTATATGAATATGGAAATGACAAATACGTTATAAAAAATGTGTCCATTCGCGTTTAAATGTGCAAAATGTGTACGTATATAATATGCGTACATTACTCGATTGAACACATTGGTTTGAGGGAATAATCTTTATATTCTACTAATGCACGTGGAAACTTGTATAATGTTTTTAGTATGAAATGCTTGCAGATGACTTAGGAAATAAAATTGAAATTGACATATCAACAACCACATTTCCTATTTTGGTCCATTGGGTTCTAAAATTCTACCGAGTGTGTTCCTTTGTCCATGCGTAAATAATACTGTTTATCGTTGGATTACTTTATTGTGAATTGTGTCATAATCCGTTTACTGTCATTTTCAATTGTTATCTCATATGTTTAGGGGTTTTCTTCACCAACATGCTATTAAACTCTTAATTTTGTCTGCGATAAGGCCATCTTTGATATCTTAAGGAAAATAACCTCTGCTCGGTGTTTGAATCAGATCGAAAACTACCATCATCAGTGCAAACATCTGATCGTTGTAAGGTGGTGGAAACCACAACCTACGACATACACAATCATGCTAATTTAGCAGTACACTGTACGTGCATTGGAACCCGGTTATATTGAAGGCCTGGGAAACGGAAATTCTCTTCAAATTATCCAGATTTCCATATAACCAAGGTAAAAAACCAAACACTATATCTAAACAAGGGTAATACTAATTCATTTCAATTTAAGCAGTATTTCAATATATCTGATGTCAAATTACGTGGACTCCATTGTATTTATCAATTAACAATAGGCTTATTGTTGTGCTATTGCATGTGTATTAATCGTTGTTTACGATGTATGGTTCTGTTTTTCCGCTAACATTAAATATGATATAAGGCAAATAATTGTTGCATCTTAAATGACAACTTTAGAGTCACCATACTATTACTTCCGATGAGAATTAATGGAATCTTAGATGAGTTTTCCAAGTTTGACAGACCCACATTTGACACTTTTTTGCACACACCTTCAGGAAAAATCAGTTGTTGGAATTATTTTCAAAGCGTCGTAATCACAGAGACGTTACATCCCAAAATGATCACCTTCAAAAATCGATTCTCCTAAACCAACCACGTAGTCATGCAAATATCGACAAACCTCGGTAGCATCATACATATAATGCCTTAAGTAAATACTCCATGTCTTGGCTATGTTAAAAGTATGCGATAAAACAGTTTTTCATTATTTCCACGTTATACATTTCTTAGTATATTGAAGTTGTAATTGTTCTTTATTGCATAAAGCAACCGTAACAGACGTAAAGCAACTGCAATTTCTTTTTCGTGAATTTGAATTAGAATAAAATCCTCTATACAAGATGAGTTTCAATGACATAACTTACGTTTCACTCGATTAAATTAGCATTACACGTCTCCGTTCTGGAACATCATATACTTAACGATATATATATCTTTTAGTTTGTACTATTCACCTAACAATTCTCTTGCAAATGATAATCATTATTTCCTTGCACATGCAAACTCTTAAATGAGTGTGTTAAACAAATATCAGAGTGTTCACCATCAGCGTCATGTTTAATTTATGTTTAGCACTATTGTTAACAAATTAATCATAATTTATAGATAAACTGGTATAATCGATCGAACAGTATATAGCTGTTTTTTTAATTTGTACGTAAATGTTATTTAATAACTCTGCACGTTGATTGTTTTTATTGTATCTATCATAAACTTGCTAAAATTGCTTAGTAATACTAATAAGTATTATTGCCTTTTTGGTATTATAGAAACAAGTATAGTTTGCATACTTCAGAATCAAACTGGTAGAATCGCTTGGACAGCAGATTGTTTTTCTCTAATTGTGAAATCATTGAAAACAAATGTTACAGTACTAATTTGTCAGAAGAACTAAGTCTTCTTATGTATACCGATATATTTAACAAAACATAAATTAGGGAGGTGTTGCATGGCCGTCCAAAATCGATTTTAACCCCCTAACTCCCAACTATGCTTTTCTACACATTTTCATGTCGGTGTTGGGATATAATCGCAATATCTTCCTTCCTTATTGAGCTATCGGGATACTGTTTTCATGCGGTCTGTAAAACTACAGAAAACAACCGACAACTTTTGTTCTAAGTAAAAAATCATTTGGCAACGCATTTTTGTTCTCTTTTAGTGAGTTGAAAAATCATGCAAACTTCATTCCTACAATATAGCAAATTTAAATTGTTGACGTTGTGTGTCAGACGGCGGAGCTGTGTATCTCGAAATATGCAACAAGTAGCAAGGATTAATACTTGTGTTTCACAGTTTTTGTAGTTGATAGTGCATTGAAAGAAATCCACTCTAACAATAATTTTCTCGTAGCTTGAATACAAATGTAAATGTAATAAGTATCATGTGTAACACACAGTAAACTTCGATAAACTACTGATACAAAATAAACAAAAGAGCTATTTACTATACATACCAAGAAAACCGAGAAATTACAAAATAAACAAAAGATCTATTTACTATACATACCAAGAAAACCGAGAAATCACTGGTCAAAATACACAAATTTGTAATTCATAACATGCCGAATTAAGTTTTATATTGCCTCTACAAATCAGATTTCGACGAGTTTGCTTTATCTCTATCCAACCCCTTAGAAGATTTTTTTTTTAAACAAAATTTCGTTTTCTTATCTTATCTTCTTATTCCTTCTTTATAATCACCGTCGTCTGTTTTAATTCTGTGCCATTCGTTTGCCTTAGTTTTTTTCCAAATTAAAAAAAAAATACTTCGATTATCCTCATATTTTTGTCCAATCTAGACCTTATTTAACCTTGTGTTTACAATGAGCCTTAATCTTTTTACTTAATAAATCAATTTGATTACTCTGATATTCTCCTACTTTAATCATTTCTTCAAGCTCTTGTTCTTTTTTCCTTATTACCCCTTCCCTCTTACTCATTATCTTCAAAACGTGTATGGTTAGTTCTTTTATTTTAAGTTTTGTCATTTCCCACCATTCTGTGAGTTTCTCATAGTGCACCTTTATTGTTTTCCAGTATGACCAGAAAGTTTCGAAAAAGTCTTTAAAAAGTCTAATTCTATAACTGATGCATTCATTTTCCATACGCCAGGACCAATTTTGCCTTGTCTATTTTCAAATCCGCAGTCACCATATTGTGATCACTACATGGAAATATTTTTGTATTACCCATATCATTAAACAATTCATTACCTACCTAAACATAATCTATTCTAGATCTTGATTTCCCCCTTTTAATTGTAAATTCTCTTCTTTCGGGATTTCGTTCACGCTATAAATATTCCAGTTCATATTTTTCAATAAGCTCCGAAAATTGTTGCGTGGTTGGATCATTAGTGTTTGTTGTTGCTATCCTATCATATTATTATCTAACGCACTATTGAAGTCACTCATAATAACACATTTCACTCTATTTTTGTTTTCGCCAATGTTGTTCAGAAATAGTATCCTCTCTGCACATGTGTTTGGTGCCATTATTCCATATAGATCTGTTTTAGTACTGTGAGTTTCCTGTAAAGCTATTACATTGAACTTCTTTTTTGATAACCATAAGAAAAAATCTTGCCTTTTTGCTTTATCTCTTAAGCCATTAATAGTAAAATATACAATACATAGAGATGACATTTATATAAAATATGAATGAATATTTCAAGTAGTTTCATACTTTTTTAGTGTTAATTTCCCTGTGAACTATCAATTTTGCATATCTTGATTGCTTGGCGTTCTGCAGATCTGTCGATGACCGTCCTTTGGATCCACATACGCCGACTGCAGTGTATGGAAAAAGTTCCTGCACTTTGTTGATGGCAGAAGACAAATTGCAGATCACTTGTTCTGGATCGTCGATTTGTCTTGTAACGTCGTTCGTACCAAAGCATAGTGTAACTTTTTGAATGGCCGCGTTCTATGGAATCAATGACACAGCTCTTTCTATAACGACGTCAACTTTATCAAGAGATACACCAGAAATGTTCTTGTCTGAGATTGTCAAGACGTTTGACATTGGATGCTCCTAGAATGACCGATAGGTCGTTCTGTTTAGGTTGTTTCGAAGGTGATTCCACATCGATTGTATGCACAGTATTTGCTGTTTCATCGTCGGTTTCTAATTCTGACGCTTCTCTGCCGTCCAAAACGTCATTTTTTGTACTCGCCATATAGCTTCACCGGGCAAGACCTTAGTAAATGATCATTCTTTTAACAAATGAAGCAAAGTTTTTCCTTTTTTTTTCTGGCATTCAGCGACCAAATGATTCCCACTTTTGCATAACTAACACTCCTTCCGTGATACTATTTTATTGGGACATTTGTAGGACGGATGACTTTTTGGTTGCAATGAAGGCACTTAGTTCTATTGTTATCAGCGAATATGCGTATATGAAAACGGCCAATGAAGTTCCGAATTGGAATAGTCGGTATACATCCAACGATACTCAATGACATATAACGTGTGCCGTTTCAACGTCTGTTCCGTGTATTTTACCTCGGCGAACGCTACTTGGCATCACCTGACCGTATTGGGACATATACGTTAAATAACATTTTCTTTAAGTTCAAAGGGCGCATCATTCACAGTTATATTTGTGACGGTTTTTCCCACATCAAGTATAAAAGATTCACGGATTTTCCAAATATTTCAATGTTGTTTATCAATGCTTTTGTAGTTTGCTTCTTGTATCGATGTTCTTGCAAGAAATAACACAACTCTTTTCCGTAATTTGTATAGCATTAATTTCACTGTCAAACTTTCAGCTTTTTCAGTTAATTAACAAAATGTGTCAGCCCTTGTAAATATCTGTGATATAAATGTACCGAGAGATCACGTTGAAGTTTTGACATGTCCGTATTTATATCGATACAACACGTTCACAGTAGATCTACCTGTCGGTCATCGGGTACACATCTTGTCACTCATTCGCGTACGTGTCCGCGGTTGACTACTTCCACTGTGAAGCGTTATTTATAGTGACTATGGCGAGTAATGTATATAGTGATAGTGAATTCATGCTACACCCCTGGTGAAGGTGTTTTGACCATTATTATATTCAAATAAGATCACACATCAATCCGGTTTTGCAGGAATTAGAACAACACGGCATTAGAGTTCCGATAGATGATAGGAAATCATGTAAATATGCAATATTGACGGAGCTCAAAACTCACCTAGCTTCTTCTGTGCAAGGGCAGATCACTATGTTTTGTATTAACATACCATATATCTTTTATTTTAGTTATTTTTTCTTTAAAAAGGATTGTATGAATAGAGGTTCATTCTTATACAGGATGTTTGAGTTGCCAAACAAAGGTTCCTCAAGAACATCTTTGATGGTTAACGCGTCTTATTCAGTATACATCTTAGTTTTACACATGCATTTTGCATTTTTGTAAAAACATGGTAGATTATTTAACTATTTATACTTGAACAATTCATCATAAAATTGTTTTTTTATCATTTTTTTTTTCAAATAGAACACTGCTATTCTCCTCCAACTTTCATTCGTTGAGTGGTAAATGTTATAAATTGTTTTTATATACCTACTTTCGATAAAGATGTCTAAGCTTAACATTCCTATACCTTCTTTCCAGTTTCTGTGCAGCATACTTTACGGTCTATTTGATTTGGTTTCCCATCTCCTCAAATGAAATTAATACAATTTATTTCTTATTGGAACATTAATGGTATGCCACGCATTTCAATTTTATATCGGAATACAGACAATATGAAAGTGTTTACAATCAAAGTTTTTTCAATAAATGTTGAATTTCTTTTTTTTCCATATCTGTAAAAATATTTACACTATTTTCTCCATCCACATTTTTTTCATTGTTTATTTGATATCCATAATAATTCCCAATGCTTTTACTGATGTCTTGGTCCATTTAATTTTGGTGAACTCATGATTTTTAATTTTCCATGGTCCCAGATATAAACCTTTTCATAATTCATATTGGCTCTTGATGCTTTATCACAAACAGCTAATAGTTGAAGACCTCTTTTATTGAGCTTTCTATTAAAAACTGGGTGTCATTTTGCAAATATGTATAGTTTTTGTTGTCCTCCAATTTGCCTACAAAATAATTGAGGTCTCGTGATAATTGAGTCAGAGATTGCGCCAGCACCTTTGCTTTTGATATGGATACCTAACGTGTCATTCGTCAAAGTTTGTCTCAATATGCTTCCTAATTTTCATGAGGGACTTGTAGAGGTCTATTACAGGCATGTCTCTGGCTAGATATTTCTTTAATGAATTGATTGACTTTCAGGGTCGTGTCAGTAAACGGTGTCTATGGTTTATCACCGTTTCGAGGTATTACCGTACACATGCCTAAAGCTTCATTTCCGGAAACGCCTCCCTTAGTGATTAAAGCGCCTCTGTGACCTTGATGTAAACATATCCTCCTTGTTACGATTTAATTCATTTGTACCTAAACAAACGATCACTTTATTCAATATACCTTTTGATTGTGGAATATGATGTTCCACAAATCGAAGCATTTATGATTTTACTATCGCTGTCGCTTGTGTTTAAAAACGTACAGTTTGAAGCTCAAATAAGTACACAAACATTATTCTCAGTCTAGAGGTGGGATTCATCTTCAAATTCTGATGAATTACGTTCTTCATGTGAAACTGTTTCTGATTCATTGGTTTGCCCGTTTGCGATTTCGTATGCATAATCATCATGCTAAAAAATAGGATACTCTTAATACCATACAAATTGCAGCAGACCCTAATATATCTTCATATAAAACATGTTGCTTATCACTGAGTGGCCGTAAAACGGTCCAAAGTGATAACCCTCCTTTATTAGTGTTAATGTAGGGGGCGCTATATTCATAATAACGGTTCAATGGAGTTTTTAATACATAATGTTATATAGAAATATGTGTATTAATTCAATTAACTAATTTTAATTAAAAAAAAAAAAAATATCGTGGGCGGATGTTCACTCTGTATGCAACACATCTTACGAATGAATGCTTTTATATACTGAATGTCATAATATATGAATACCATTTATAGCTTGATTGGGAAGCTAAGCTAAGGTTATTTAATATAACAACAAACAGAGTATTGATAGTAATGGCCACGGCGTTTATTTTGCCATTTAATATTGGGCGTAAATAACGGCCCGGAACAAGCAAAAGGGCGTCAATTACGGCCCACACTATTCAAAGGGCGTCAATAACGGCCCACACGATTCAAGGGGCGTCAATAACGGCCAATACAACTGAAGGGGCGTCAATTACGGCCTACGCATCAATCAAAGGGCGTAAATAACTGCCCAACTGGCATCACTACCTGAAGAAAACAAGTACAATACAATTTCAAATTTACTGAAAATTCAAGACATTTTTTCATCAAGGAGAATTATATGATCATCCAAAATATGCAAATTAAACTTGTGAAATATGATTTTAATTTTTCCCTGGGCTGATGTTCGCGAAGTCCTGCCACTTGGCTCACGATAATTAATTCGTTTATATGAGCCTCCGCCACAAGATAAGAATATTTTGGGGGTAACGAAACCCACATCCCAAACCACCGTAGCCAAAATTAAACCAATTATATCATTTTTACTGAAACATAACTACTAAAACTGGTTATAAAAATTGTGGAAATAACCTGTCATCCCAAAACAGCATTCACTCGTTTGCCAATTGTATAGAATTGAGCAATATATCATTGCCTAAGCTGTTGATATGTACATTTTCTCTGTCTAAAAATGCTACACGATTTGCCTGACTATCATTGTATTTAATATATCCATCCCAGTTCCAACACCTGTTTTGCAATGTTCCTATTGACTCTAATTCTGGCCCGATCGGCAGCAGACACATTCTCTGAAGCGCGCCAACTTAACCTGGGCAATACATTGTATCTGTGACAAAACTAGGACTGTACGGGGAAGGAGGCTAGCTAGGTACCTGGAATCCATACATATTTGTTCCCTTAAATTGTAGGACCCCACTTCCATAAGGTCATTGGCTCCACAATATAAGAACAGCATAGATGGTTCCCCTCTAGCATTTATCATATCCTGAACATAGGTAATCACGGAATCCCACCTCATTCCACACTGTCCTCTACACCATATATAACAAAGGAGGCTCGCTCGATAATGGAAAAGCCAACTATGTAGACAGACTGGCTGATATTTCCTGAAAACTTAAGGCTAAAATTAGGCCATGTAACAAAGAGCCTATCTTTTGAACGATCAGAGCAAGGGACGCCATTGCTCTAGAATACAATTCACAAATATTTGAAAGGGATGATAGATTAGGTATTTACAAAGAGGCAGGAAAACCTAAATCAAGACAAAGCAATACAGCTTAAAATTTAAGTTCTAACATAACTTTCTCTGGAATTCTGATATACCGCCTAAAGGTGCCCGAACTCCCCAGCAACTGAATCACCCTTTCAGATAAGCCCCTGATTGCTGCTTCAGTGGCAGCACCTATTCTAAAGGATTGTGACTAATACCGATTGCTGCCAAAACCTAAGAATCCTTCAATTCCTGTGCTACAACTTGATTTTTGACATAATCCATTATAGTTAAATTCAGCCTCTACATTGTAGCTATGGTACTTCTGTTTTGATTGGAATTACCACAAGCCTTTGACATGCCAGATGACAAGCAAGTTAACCATAATTCACCATCAACTACTCCCCACGACCTATCGGGCTGGCGTGCTTGGCGAAGCCTGAATTGCTCATCATATGTTTTCCATCCCATTCACTTCAAATATTTAGCTGTCAATTTAACCATTGACATATACTTAACCAGTTCCTGCTCCCTATCATGCCTCTGTGTAAAAAATTGCACTAAAGATTATGAAAGCGTCTGTTCACTCTTCTATAGTATCTATTCTATTTTTAGTCCATTTCTGGTTTAGAACAAGGGTACCGTCAACTAAGCTTAGCGTTTGTGAATTTATTAGTTCCTGATTTGTTTCAAGAAGCTACAAAAGGTCGATAGGCTTATGAAGGGGGGCAACTCGTATATATCAATTAAACTAAAATAATGAAATTAACAAATTTGAAAAGCTGAAATTGTTCCTTAAATAAACCATTTTTTCTGTAGAAATAACTTGTATTACATAACGGGTGTTTGTTGGGTATGGAATTTTATTTCATGCGAGGGTTTTTTTTAAGTCACAAAAAGACACCAGCTTCAAGTGTGAAATAAATTCCATATCCAATTACCCCGAGTTGTATGATCTGTTTCTATCACAATGTAATCGACCAATATGAAATGCACGTACCACGTGATACCGGATACGTTTATGTGGGACCATTGTTTCTATAAGTGTGGAATGACGTCAAACGATGATATCCCACACTAACGGCATTTTAGCTGGAAGCTTACAAAGAATTACGTCCCATCACCACTGGGGATCCTAGTCTCGCACACACGTTACCGAGTATCACGTGGTAAGGGAATTACTCCCATTAGATAGCGTTAGCCTGGATTGCCTGCCGTAGTTTTGCACTCTTCGCTAGGCTTCGCTCCGAAAATTTGAACGAAAGGTCAGGGCTATAAATCTTGGGAATTGTTTGGCTATATTTCTAACGTCAAGAATATATTCCTTTTCAAAATGGCATGCAGCATCTTTTTGTGGATTTGCTGATATCTTTAGATGTGTATTGGATGTTGAAACGCAAACATATCTTTTGAAGCAGGCGCATGGGGGTTTTCCAGAACACTGACGTCAGCGTATAGTATGGAACGAACTAGTATGAATTTCCAGACCCCGATCAACCCATATTTTTTCAAATAACGGGACTGCTTTTGTCTCCGTGACGGCACAATAATCGTTGTTTACAAAGGTAGTAACAGTTTTTATGAAGACGTGCTAGAAATGTTATTGTTAAGCTGCTAAAGCTAGATGGGGTAGAAGTTAGAAGTTTTGAAAATACGTATAGAGTACTATGTAGAGAATGTCTTTTACCGATTTTGATCTAGATATTCAAAACGTCTAAAAATAGTCTAAGGGCACTCTTGTTGGTCGATAATTATATAAGCTGTATCTAATTCTCACATCTCTGTGCTAGTGGTGTGTGGGCTTATATCCAATCAGTTATCGGATCGAGGTGTTCCAGTTTACATTTACGATACGGTGTTAGGCTAAAATGTAACAAAACAGGTTTGCGGTCTATGGTTTGGGTAAATATCCGATCGGGCATTGGGTCGAAGTGTTCCAACTTACATAAACGATACTGTGCAATAGGGAATATTTGAAAATTCTGACATAAACAGCGCTTGCAAGTAGTGTGACAAGGTTTTTCTGTGAAAATAGAAATATAAATTCTTAAAATTATTTTTTATTTTAGATTTATTGCATTATATGAATTAATTGTTAAGTTGCGGAAGTATTTGCAGTAATGTGCGAATGCATGTGAGTTTGTGGAAATTGTTAGATATCAGATAAAGTAGTCTATCGTCCAAACCTGATACGACTATATCTTGAATATCACGTGACGCCATTTTAACCCATAAGAATACAAGATTCTTGTCTGAGACGGGATAATTATTTTATATGATCGGAGGGATTATATTATCCCGCCTCAGACAAGAATCTTGTATTTCTATTGGTTAAAATGACGTCACGTGATACCCAATATATAGTCATATCAGGTTAGTAAAAATCGTATCAGGTTTGGACGATAGAGTTATCTTTCTTTGTCCCTAACTGCATTAGCAACAAGATGGCGGTCAAGTAACGCTTCGCGCCGAAGGCACTCAAAAGAGATGGAGACAAAACGTTTGAATTATAGCGCTGATGACCACTTTCAAATCAAACCGAAATCGGCAACAATTATTTAGGATTATTTAACAGAAATGGACCATGACAACGCATTCGAGTCTTCCATGAGGTGAAAATTGTTTTAAGTTTTGAGTCGTTTTGGTTTCCATATTCAGTACATACTGCATTTTGCAGTTACTTCATTGAAAGGGTCTTCGACGGGATAAATTCGTTACACAGTTTGTTATTGACCTAATACGGAAAAATATTGGGTCTAGAATAAACATGTATCAGGCTCGGCTTCGCCTCGCCCGATACAAGTTTATTTTAGACCGAATATATTTCCGTATGCGATATAATATGGAAAAGTTAAATTTAAATATATTAGTTGTACCATTGAAATACATATTATATGTTTTAACAGTACATGTATGTAGTCCATGTGGCCTAGCCTTAGGGACCTGTCGCCGTGTCGCGTAACATGTTGTCTAGACATCAACGAAAGCTATTTAACCCAACAGTTACACTTGACTGTGATTTATCATATCCGCTAATGGTCAGCATTTTGATGTAACTTAGAATGACTCTGTGGTTAACATTGATTTATAAATATTACTCAACACGAATATTTTGGCTTGTATAAACGACATCGAAATTAGTTAATGTGTCACTCCCCCAGGATTTGGCCATGAGTACTGGGCCATATTTTCTCATGCGGAATAAAGTACCGAAACCACAACTCAGCATTTGACTTCTACTCAACTTCACTCTACACCATCTACACCTCATCGACATTAAAGAAGACACACAGAACATAAAGAATAGAATACTTCACGTGTTAGGTCATTTACAAACTGTGTAACTAATAGCATGGTTCCTTCACGTAAGCTATCGGGTGTGAGACAGGCCAACCGAGGCTTTCAGCCAATTAGCGGGCGTCCTGGCCTCGCCCGAGGCCCGAATGTTATAAATAGTGGTGCTCACAAGGTCTCGCCACTTCTGTTTCACCGGAACCAGCTAGCGGTTTTACGCTCTCGCAGGATAACAGCGCCTGACGACATTGTTTTTTTCTTAATTAGGATAACACACTCACATGTTTTAAGAGTACGACTCTTAACCTCTGAGATATCGTTATATACATGTATCTTTTTATGACAAGCTTAAAAGAAGGACGCTAATCAGTGTCAAGAGTGCGGCTCTTATCTTCTGTAAGATATCAAAAATTAATTTCTAAGGGAATAGTCTCATAAGTTTCAAGAGCATGACTTTTAGCCTCTGTGAGATTTCTAGAACTATTGAGATTGTAATTTTAATTTAACACATGTTGTGACTTTCCAAGTTATATAAGCAATCGGTTATTCTTGTAGTCTTAACATATGGCTCATACAAAATATAAGGTTAGACAGAAACTGCGACCTCAGTGCCGGGTACTACATGTACCTATACGCTACCAAGAAATGCTTAGGAATACCGCACCCGGGTCCGGTTTTTGTCACAATATTATATCAATAACATGATCATTAATAATTATGAACAACTATTCATCGATTCCTACTCATCGAACGTATCTTACAAACTAGAATTATATAGAATTAAATAGATACTTGAACAATATAAACTAATCATAGTCGAACTAAATTCTGACATGTTTACTACAAAGTGATATATCTAATTTATCAAACCACTATTACAAGGTTAAAGCACGGTCTTCCTCGTGAGACAAGAGATACCATTAAACAAAATACAATGATGATTCGTGGGTCGATAGTTTGTGCTACGAATGGGAAAACACGACATATTTCCATGCCGTCACACATATGATTTCAACAGAGATTTGTTCTGCAAACAGCGATCGGAGTACAGTAAATTGACCTCATTCTGTAGTTGACGACGTTAACACTTTATGATGATTTGATCTCTCCAATGTCCCGTAGATTCATTATTCGAGCCAGGCATATATCTTTCAAACTATCGCTTGTTGTCTGTAAGACCACCCACCACCCACCCCCCCCCCCCCCCCCCCCCTTAGAAAAAGAATCTTTGGAAAGAGAGGCCATACGTTCCGCTACTGGGTTTGTGTTATGATTTTTAGGATTACCGAGTTCCACAGTCAATCTGAAATATAGTTTCATTTGTCATTGACAAGGTCTTTGAACACTAGGGAAGTGTCAGTTCGTAATGCAGCGTAGGGTCCATAAAGTGGGTGAAGTGTTATATGCATAACCGGATAAGTGTGTGTCCCGCCATGTGTCTCGCTGTTCATATTTAATAAGTGTTACAGTGTATGATGTGACACACTCACGAATTAATTATATAAGTTGCCTTTCAAGCTTGACAACATCAGCAGCAAACAAGCACCCAATAACTACAGGGGCGTCCTGCGCACTCTGTACCTGAACGAATGAGGGGACATTGATTGGTAACCCTTTGAATAGCAGCCTCCATGTCTAAGGCAAAGAAATACCGATGAACCACGGTCTTGACGGACGTCAATAGCCCATCAAGCATTTGTCGAGAAATGATGATACGATCTTTAGATGAGTGGAGTTTTGTTTTCACTATTAGTAAGCCGTCTCTGATAAAAACGGCGACATCCAGATACCGTTTGACATCTTTTACGTTGGTAAGTTTTTTGAGGGACGCGTTCGCTGACGTAAATAAGCACGTTTGACGTAAGTCTGAACACTCCAGCTGGATGCTTACCCATGCAGGGCGACTTGTGAATGGCAGCCTTGCAGATCCGTCAGGAATCTCATTCATACTCAGTTCCAACGAAAACATCACTTTCTAAGTTGACAAATGTGCAAATCTGGGGCTTGCGTAAGGCTTACTGTCTGTAAGAACACGCGATTTCATAGGCGATTGTATGATATAGGAGATGAAATGATTAACTGCTGAAGCTATTGACTACGCCTCGATTTCACGTGGCATCCTGGTTCCCGCGATGTTTTGCACTGAAATCTCCACCTATTCCAGGTCTGTCGCCACGGGAAAGATACAGTATAGCACCAAGACTGGGTACGCTGACTGCGCTATCAGTGACAATCCAGATCTGATTACTTGGATGTGGTTGAGTAATGGAACTGCTGCCCAATAAGTCTTTCTGAACATTGCAATTTACTTAACATTCTCACTATGGCATTTTAGGTCTTTTTTGATAGATTTACATGAATCCAATTTATATACCAAAGCATCTTGTAGATGTATGAAAGTAGATGTATGAGGACTTGAGATATGGATGTGTGCTCTTTTTCTATACTTTCTACTCCGTATGGAATAAAACTGCTGTTTTGCAGTGACTGGGTCAATTGTATAAATTATAGAATTTGTGTGTATATAAATCTGGTATAAATAAATGGTGACGCATGCATGAGTTTGTACAAATGGGTATATGGTCAAGCTTGTTATTGTAATACCAATTGTGTGAATCATGTGGGTAAGTGTATACTCTCTGAATCAGGTGTTTACTTATTTGGAAATGGATATTTATAAATTTTTCCTGTACCTGTTATTCAGTAGTTACATAGCCAGTCAAATGAGTGGGCAGTACTGTTTGTGTGAGTATGTATGTATTTTCTGATAAAGGATTTGTGAATTTCTTGTATATGTAAGAGTAAGAGTAATCAAGTTAATTGTTATGATAATTTGTAAATTGCAACGATGAAAAACCTGAATAAAAAGAAAATTATAAAAAAAGAATAAATGCCGCTTATCAGTATACATATATTAAAAAAAAATTCTGAACTTTCTTGAATGCACTGAGTTCATATCCAGCCACATCTTTATCTACTGGAGATAATTACGCAGAGCAATCCTTTACTACCCGCGCCAAAACCTTGGAGCCAACGTTGGTCAAAAACCGTAGGCGGAGGATTACATGATAAGAGGGTCGCCAGACGGTGAGGAAGTGTACCAAGACGCCATATTAAGCCAAGGATAGTCGTTTGTTGTGGGGCGATAATAGTTTTTGTTGCTGTAAAAATTCATCGATGCAAGTTTCTCAAATGTGTTGCCCCCATGTCCAAGTCATCTGCAACCTTAGCTACAAAACTAGATTCCACAAACTCTTCAAAAACACGATAGGTCAGTTCCTCCAATGCGGTCTGTGATCAAGGCATGCCAATAGCTGAGCGTACATATATATGCACTCCTTTGAAGGGTGTGACAACACTGCAATATTTCAAGGAGTCATGACTCTGAGGGATTTGATAAAAGAATTATGTCAGGTCGGTGCGATCATATACTTCTATTTGGCAACTTACCGTAAGGTTCAGTCTACATCAGACATAAGTGATAGCTGCGGCTTAATAAACCTCCCTACGTCTCCGATGGCTGTTACCAAACGAAAACCGCCGTTTTTTATTTACAAGAAATAATTGGTTTACATATTCGACGCAAACGTCTATATTCTCTGGGCGTTTAAAGACTACCATTTTCTCCAATTCATCAAATTATTCTTGTAATTGTACGTGTTGGGTCTTGGAGAACTGAGGAACTCGAGCTTTCCTTTGAGGTGTTTTGTAGGGCCAATATTGTTCTGCACATGGAATGACCCAGCGGCTCCATTATAACATGTGAAGTTTTGGTCGAACACAAAGTCATTCCTTTAAGACATATCGGAATATGCCTTTTACCTCTGGCGACATCAAGTTGTCAGGGTTGAGATTTACATTTGCAGAATAATACTTTGTTGATGAGTCAACCGACGACTTCTTATTTGGAGGTAGACATTTGGAATCGTTTATGTCATGAGTAGGTACGATCACAGCTCTAACCTTACAGAAATGCTCAAAACGTCTAATTGTCTGAGGTTAGTCTGTACAGTTTGGTATACGAACTTCCCAATCTACACTCGACAAAATGGATGGATATGGCCAGTCACATGAATACTTATCTTGTGTGCGTGTGTCATGAGCCTCCACAGATACAACATTGGCACCATCAACAAGATCACTGGGGGAGGGAGGGGGAGGGGGTCAAGTTCAACGAAATCATCAGGCCACACAGTTGTTTGAGTCGGTGAACGCAGGACTTGTGCTCTTCTGACGAGATGTGTGTCCATTCAGGTTTCATTTGAGTCATAGGTGTAAACGCTGTCAACAATGAAATGACCTTGCGACGGGAGGGACGCATTGGCACATCGTTCTTTTCGATTAATGGAATGCCCGCCAAGACGTCTGTATCCAAATTATCCACAACTAGGTCTTCAAATAAAGTTGGTGTCTACCACATGTAAAAGCCATACGTGTTTCCCCGATTACCTTCAATGGTCATGATCCATCGGACTGATGAGCTGACAGAGAACTGCTTGTGATACGGACACCATGGCTTCTAGCACAGGAGGTATTACACATATTTCCTGTTACACCACTGTCAATTGTAAAACGCACAAAGAGATGGACGTAAAAAGCGTCTAGGTATGGTGCTTGGCGAATATATACTCTGTGTACATATAAGGAGCTTCACAAGGAGGTTCAATGTTCGAGTCTGATTTACTATCTTCTCATGACTCGTCGATCTTTTGAGCCTTGGCTATAAACTCGCGGTCTTTGCGTGGAAGAAATTTGTACTAACTTGGGAAGTTGGAGTCATATCGGCCAGCTGCTTTACATAATGGACACAGTTTATGATTACGAGGCTTGGGTTTCGGTCCGCGCGTCATCATGACTCGCGATATGTCAGCACAAGAAATTTTAGCTCATATTGCTTTAGCGTTAGTAACTGAATGGATTTCCTCCAACAAAGATACTATCGCTTGTGATATTTCTGGTTTTATAATTGCCAATGTCCTTGATCTCAACTCTGTGACGTATGCTTGTTTGTCCAATTTTGGGAGGTCTTTGTGAATCGACCCAAGCCAGGTGAGTACGACACAATTTTCATGGTTCACTGCTCATCCTCTTCAATATCATTCCCGCGCTGGGTGATACCCATATCTCTGCGGAGTATATTGTATTCCATAAGTCTTTGGTACAGGTCCTCGGGTTTTTCATTTCCGCCGAGTCTAATACCCGCAAAATCTGTAGTTTGGAATCCGTAATGATGTCGAATGGTCTGCCAAATATTATCCAAAGATGTGGAGTTTTGAACAATGCTGTTTTGTGAAATCATTGGGTAGTAATATTAGCAATCTGTAATAACATTAGCTCGAGCTCCCGTTTGAGTCTATGTTTTTCCGATAATTTGGTCGTCGTCATTTAGAAAGCCTCTGAATGGCGAGGTTCAGGACTTTTTCTCCCAAAAGAATCCATACGTAAGAAATTTTGTAAAATTTGGATCGCATGATAGAGTATGAAATATATTCTTCCACATGATTCAGCTGTAGTTAAACACCATTGCTTCGATGTTCTATGAGTTTGAGCCAAACTGCCTCGCATGTTCACGGTAGAAATTAACTACGAAATGACTTTGTTGACACACGTTTTGGGGTAAAGGCTCACTGTGAGTCTCTTAGTCCACGACACGGGCTCGTAGATCGCTACCACCACGCCAATATGATTAATCGCCACCAAATAAGCCACAACGAGGTTCACTTCACACTCATTTGGGGAAAACCCAGATTATTACACTAACTGTAAAGCTGGATCCGGGTCCGGGATTCCGTAACACTAAATTCCAACATATCTATGATGGCGTATTACGTTTATGTAATGGCATGAGAGTGGAATAACACGACGTAGTGTGGTAGACAGTTTGTTATACTATTGTAATAGATTATTAAAGACTATACAAATTCAAAGCGTACGTGTTATTTTTACATGATAAACAATATAGTGATTTATTTTAAGCTTATCTATGTATAAATACTAAGCATATACCGATGAAACTACGCTATACAGTATGATCAAGTTATAGTGACATGTTCTATTATTATCGTTATATGGACAAGTTACAAATGCGGAAGCTATTTATAGACCAGGAAGGTATGTGTTTCGTTATATTATTGTATCGCCATAAGTCTGGTATCATGGACTGTCCACTGCTCATTCTGGTGATATTGGACTTGATACTGACGGGTAAGTGTACATGTATTTATGAAATACGATCTTTTGAACAAATGTATATTTTTTTCCAGATCGTCGTTTTCAGATATCACAACAAATAGCTTCACCGATAACGACATTTAGAAGCTAAGGTAAGAAATAGATACATAAACACACGTAATCTACATGAAATACTATTGTGACTCAACGGTGTGAAGTTACTGTACTTTTATATCAGTGCTTTGAATTAGTTTGACGTACTAATAAGTTGAAAAAAAAATCTTTGTATTGAGGTTTCAAATATATTGTTTGAAATAATAATTTCAATATTGGAGAAGTGTTTAGAAACACATGGGTCCGTGTATGGCTGACCTGTAGTAAGGCCTGAACGGAAGGATACTGGGGCGGCGGTAATGGTATATTAACATGAAGCAATAGGTTAGAAAATTAAATTAGATATAGTTATATAAAACTTTACTGTAAAATCTATTTTACTAGTGGGGCAACACCTTAAGAAATGTTGCAGATGAAATGAGAGACATAAAGGACCATGATAACTCGTGATAATTCTCCAAAGTATACTTCGGAAGATAGTGTGATTCTATTAAAACTTACTGTACACATTCACATACCGTTTAGGTGAATAATGTATTTATCTATTAAGATGGAACTAATATACGTACCCGGCCTACTATACCTTTCGGCCGGGTACGTATTGGTCCCTATGTGTCGTAGTGGAGCACTGCCTCCGAAAATCACTCGGGCATAGTTTTCTATACTTTTTTGTAGGTTTCCGATTTTTTTATGCGTATACATGCATTTACATATTATTTTTGTCCAAAACAAACATAACTACCATTCTTAATATCTACCGTACCGCTCACAAGACGTCAAATTTACAATTTGTGAACTTGCCGTATTAATTCCCTTCAGAAAGACCTTCATATGTATTATGTAAAAAAATAATGCCTCGATGAGAATTTTATATTTTATGTGGTTCAGTTTTATTGCCTAGTAGGTCAGCGATATCAAACAAGTACGATAAAAATGCAAACAAAGTTTTATAATGGTTTGCATAATCATTACTTTGCTCCATTTGCAGTAATAGGCACCAATTGTAGCTCTAAAGACGACACCATTTTCTGTCTAAAAGTCTTTTATTTTGTCTTTAGGTAAAAAAATAGCACCAAAATGGCTATTTAATGTTTTGTATTCCTATGAAAATCTGCCTTGGGTATGGGTCTACCAAATTATTTTTCATCAATTCTATATACACATTTATGGACCCTTTGACAGTGTGATATGAAGGTTTATTTATCACAAGGGGAGACAACTCTGTGAAAGAGGAGCGGTTATACTAGAATTAAATATTTAGCATTCTGCTTGGAAGTTTGGTGTTCTTACATGTACCCTGAAAATATGCATGTTCATGAATAATCATGAAAAAACTCCGCTACACCCATTTTATCAAAAAGAAACTGCTTTTCCTCATATAAATAGGAAAATGAAATCGGTAATAATAAACAATATCGTCCTCGTGGAACACTCAATCAAATTGGTAATAATAAATAATATCGTCCTCGTCGAACACTCAATCCCTTACAAATACATACATTTTAGAGAACAAGATTAAACTGTTTAACATTGTTTTTATATCATATAATAGAGAATCACATATTTACACTGTAATGCTACACATTAAATTAATATCCAGAATTCATGTAATATGGATTGTATGACACCCAACAAGTTATTAAGAGGTACCAGGAAGTTTTGCAATGAATGTTAGCTGAATGCATGAAAGTGAGCAATCAGCCAATTACCTCCCCTTTCCTATTCCAGCTGAAAATCTTATTTTCTACTTGCAATTTTAACCACTCAGCATCCACAGCCCCTAACAAGCTACTCCATCTTTTTTACCTTCTGAACAATTTAAAACAGTGCGTTCTAATACGTGACCAATACTGATGAAAGGACGACAAAGAAAATTAATCAGAAAGTTGAAATTAAACTGATCATAAAGTCATTTTGCAGGGACAAACATTATGCAAATATTGTGTGTTTGGCTTAAGTGGTGTCTTGACATATTTACCACCAGCACATGGCCACTACTTTTGGGTTACGAGTTTGAATCCCATGTGTGGTAGATTCCAGGTATTGACTGCTGGTCAGTGATTTTTCTCTGGGTACTAAAACTTTCCTCTATCATCTCCTTAAATGACCTTGCAATTAATATGTGCCAGGTACTGACCGCTGGTCGGTGGTTTTTCTCTGGGTACATTGGCTTTCCTCCACCAACAAACCTGGCACGTCCTTACATGACCGTGGCTGTTAATAGGACGTTAAACAAATAAACCAATCTTGACTATTATAACCATGTAAAAGTCTGGGCCACGGTGGCCAAGTTGTTAAGATGTAAAGACATAATCATTACCACAAGCCTATAGCTAGCTCCACCTCTGGGTCGCAAGTTCAAATCCCATTTGGGGCAGTTGCCAGGTACTGACCACTGGTCGATGGTTTTTCTCCCGAGTATTTTGGCTTTTTTTCATACCTTGAATGTATACATGCATCAGATTACAGCAGATATTGTCAGTATACACTTGTAATTGATAAGATTTATAATAATATTATAATTCTACTGAAAAAATTCTGGGGTGGGCATGGCTAGGTGTCCATCTTTCTTATTTTGTTCTTTCCCCTCTGAAACATGACATTTACGAGACCGCACTTCCAAGCGCTGACTGTTGGTTAGTGTTTTTTTTTTCTTTTGGACCTCTTTTGTACATCCGAATTCGAAACACATATATATTATTGTCAATCCTTGGATTAGATGCTACAGCTGTAGGATATAAAAAAACAATTAACTAAATTCTTGGTACATAAGACACAGAAATGAACTATTTAGATACTTTTTTTTATTATTATTTAGCCTTATTATTATAGGCTTAACATGTTCAGTAGTCATTACTAACACTAGCCTGGCAGCACGGGGCTGATGAAAAAAAATCTGGCTGCCAAAATGTCAAAGTACAATCGCCCTGTTATATTTCAGACATGTACTACATATTTAGTCGAGGAAGAAATTCAGTACCAAAAATCACTAGAATGCCAGAAATTGAATACACGTATAGAAATTAAATTTTCTCCGTCCCGGAGGAGAATCACCCCAACCTACTCCATTATATACTGCTCGAGCCTTTTTACACAAATTAGAGAACATTTTTTATAATTATTTTTTAATATAAGAAAAAATCAATTAGCCTAAAAATTTAGTTGGTTTCTGGAATGCTCGAAACTGAAAAGGCTGTTGATTCAGTACAAGTAATTTAAAAAAAAAAAAACCTGTTGTTAACTATGCCCCCACCCCCTCCCTCTATTCTAAGTGAACAGTAACTTACAAGGCAATGTACATACATGTAGGGTACGTGTCATACTGAAGTGCATATAATGTTAATCATATCCGTTGTCAAACTACCAGATTTTTCAGGTTTGTTTTCTTTAGTTGTCACTTTATAGGCCTGTATTCATGATATTTGGTTTACCGTTATCTCTTGCCTGACATTGTTGCATGGACGTGTCATATGCTCGCGCGATCGGTAAGTCTATTTTTAGACTGCAGACGAAAACAGCTGACAACAAATCATGTGTCATTTTAACAATTAAAACATTTAAAATCAAGCAATATATTAGGAGAAACATATTCAAACGGCATCTGTCTCAGAGTCTACACAATAGACTATCAATTTACGAGTTATTCTTAATTCATTAGGCCTAACTGTTACACGTATGATTCAGTCGATCATGATGTCATGATCAGACTCGGTACTGAAGTAGGCCTACGCCAAAAACAATTATAATGGACAACAGCAACCTCAAATATGATATTGACGATTGTAACTTGAAAAGCGAGGCGGCTTTCAACATCAACACAAACCGGATATACAAGTAACACAACACATTCCTCCTACCAGATGGCGCTTGCCGTTGGCATATCTTTGTGCGGTTGAATGCCCAAAACAACACCCACTTCCCCAATTCACGCAATCCCCAATAAATACTTGGATATCATTGCTAGACTTGTAAAACGTTTATAAATTTAAGTAATTATTTCATAAAATAAACAGAATTTTTCATTAATACGACCCATTTGTGAATGGTTCACTCGTCGATTCAATCGGTCAGAATAGCTTTGAAGGAAGGCGGCCCAAGTCCCAAAATATCTCGTCTGCCGTGGAAATTTACTGAGAACCTGTGAAATACCACCAATTTCCAAGACCGTCTTGTGGTCGTTCTTTATTGACAAATCATGGCAATTCTTCGAAAGAAGTGCAAGCTTAAGTATTCATATACATACAAATGAACATGTATACAGTGCATACGTGTATGGAAATTGAATGAAGTATAACGCACAAAGGACCATGTTACAGATCTTGGATCTATTATGTTGATTAAACTACTACAGTGGGCTACACCTGTATGAAGGATTGTCGCGAAAAGAGCGGTTCAGCTTCGGAAACTATATCGCACGATTAAAGTCATTTTACGATTTTAGTCTATTTGACCCTTGTGACTGTGACCTTGAATAAAGGTCAAGGTCATTCAATTGATCAAACTTACAATTAGTAGCCCTTCATCCCAGCATGCTACAAACATAATACAAGTACCATGCACATGGCTACATGCCAGTCAATTATTGATAGAGGAGTCATTTGAATATTTTAACCCATTTGACACTGTGGCCGTAATTAAGGTAAAGTCCATTTATTTGAACAAACTCTGTAGCCTTCCATATCAGCATGTTACAGACCCCACACCAGGAATACAAAAATCAGGTCTTAATGACTATTGACAAAAATTATTGCATGTGGAATAAAACTAGCACTCCCAATTAAAAACTGGTAGGTTAATTCTTTCACGACTTATCCTAAACGTCGGAAGGTACTTCGATTCTTTTACAACTTACCTTATCATCGAAAGGTAGTCCTATTTTTATCTATTGGAGGTAAAAATAAAACTAGCGTTCCCAATTCAAACCGGGTAGTTTCATTCTTTTACGACTCATCTTAATCTTCGGAAGGAAGTCCTATTCTTTTAAAACTTATATTGATCTTCAGAAGATAGTCCTATTCTTTTACATCTCAACCAAATCTTCGGAAGTATATTTTAATTACCAAACAAAAAGCCCAGTCCTTTTCTTTTACATTTCAACCAAATCTTCTGAAGTATATTTTAATTACCAAACAAAAAGCCCCTGAATGCACACATAACACACTTTTATGGTGAACAAAATAGGTTACAAGATTTTGAATAAAAATGTATAGTAAAAAGCTTCTCCAATGAAATGAAGAAAAAATCCCAATGTCATGATGACATAATATTTCAATTTTATCCTAACATATTGCTTCATATTCACTCAAAAGTGACAATTCTGAATATGCAATCATTTAAAATTGCGTTAATTTATATTGGAATAAACTGGTTCGTATGAAAGTTAATTGTAATTTGTATCACTATGACCTGCTTACAGATATATGTACTGTGTATTGATACGTGTTTGAAATACAAAGAACAGTTTGCTCTCCTGAATTATAAATGGTAGGCCGAACCTGAACCCAACCACATCCGTGTAGAAATGTCCACAACTACTCAAATCACTATTAATATAGTGTTTATTATACAGGAAATCTGCTATTCTACTTATTAATAAAATATCAATTAAATCCATGATGAGTCACCATTTGGGGGGTCATGTTAAGAATTTCCGTGTTAAAATATATATAAACACTTCGTCCGTGATTGTACAATTATAAGGGGAGATAACTCTGTGAAAGACAAGTGGTTACCATGAGGACATTTGTCTCAGTGAAATATGATGTTTCATCTCCCCTTAAGGTAGGTCCATACTTTTGAAAACCGCGCCAATTCATATGACGCTATACCGGAAGTTGCGGAGGTTGTTTTGAATTCCAAAATGGTTTCCGATACGCCACGACATCACACTTGGATATTTTTTCAATAGGTGAAAATTGTCTACATATAATATTGAATGTTTAAAATCATTAAATAAATCAAATAAAAGCAGTGAAGTGAAAATTATATGCTATCTCTGAGGTTTTTGCGGTCCCTGTCGTAAATGGGAATGGATTTTTAAACACCGGAAGTGCCGTTCGTCGCTATAAATCATAAGAGGGGACCCGGCCGGACCGAAATTCCGGAATTCTAAAAAAAATCGCATACGGATTTCCTTTAAACACAAAATTTGGAGAAAATCATAAAAACAAACAGACATAAACCAGATATACTATCACAAAAACATATGAACTGATGTGGAATTTTTTTTTGTGGCATGATTTTCAAAAAATAGTCAAATATGACCCATCTTAGCACTGGATGAAATGGGGGTAGGGTTGTGAGTTACAAACTTCAAGCTTACAAAATTGTGAAATTTTGATCGAGGACCCCATGTTTTTATATGATATTTGAAAAACATATTATCTTGGGCATATCATATACAAATAATGTGAAATTGACATGGGGTTTCATTTCCTTTTTGGCCCATTCATTGATTATTTTACGGGCGAAAATATGACAAAACATGATAATTACGTATAGAAACGGTCCTGGAAAATAACAAAAATTAGTTAGCATTTGAAAAAATACAAGATTTTTGTATATTGTTCTATCGTTAGAAATTTAGGACAAAAAAATCAACAGGATCGAGACTACATTCACCCTAATATTACAGAAAACATAATTTTATGAATTTTTCTATTTTCGGCCAGCAAATTTGCATGGATAGTATATTTTAAGCTCAAATATCTCAAAAAGTAGTTCGAGAACACCCTTTTATCTTTACAGATTTGAAATCTACATGAAAATTGCAAGAAAATAAGACCTGTTAGAAAAAAATGACATGGGTTTTCACAAAAGTATGGAGCTACCTTAATTAATGTTCCTAGCCATGCGATATATTCAAACTAATCACAGGCACATATATATGACAACACATGTTTTGTATTCTTACATGTATCCTGGAAATATGCATGTTTATGAATAATCATGTAAAAGATAATGACACGGAATTTGTCAATATTTTATGCTGCATGTTTCATAAGGAATGTAGAACAATACATTTATGCCATATTTTGCCTCGCAGTTATGTATTAAAAAATAAGCCTCACTTGATTGTCCTTTTCATTACAAGTTTCAATTTTGATTTCCGTACTTTCATCAGTAAAGGTCACTTATTAGGACGCACTGGTTTAAATTATTTAGAAGATTGAGTTGTTTGAGATGTCTTTGGGTTACGAGTTTGAATCTCATGAGGGGTAGATGCCAAGTACATATGGGTACTATATACACTGTATGTACTGACTGCTTATCAGTGGTTTTTCTCCATGTACTCGGACTTTTCTCTATCATCTCCTTAAATGATCCTGCAATTAATACTGATTCTGATATTTAATTTAAATAATGGCATGACATAAACGATTTTTAAATGCCATAATTAACATATAATAGTCAGAGCTCTCTGTCTCGACATATTTACCACAAGCCCTCTACCTTTGGGTAACAAGTTTGAATCCCATGTGAGGTACATGCCATGTACTGACTGCTGTTCAGTGGTTTTTCTCAGTGTACTCTGACTTTCCTCTATCATCTCCTTAAATGATCCTGCAATAAATACTGATTCTGATATTTAATTTAAATAATGGCATGGCATAAACAATTTTTAAACGTCCTCCACCAACAAACCTGGAACATTCTTACATGACCTTTGCTGTTAATATGACGTTAAATCAATAAAAACTCATATCAATAGTCAGAGCCGCAGTGGCCAAGTGGCTAAGATGTCCCGACATATAACCAAAAGCCTAGCTCGCCTCTAGGTTACTCTTGTAACTGGTTTTTATTCGGGTACTCCGGCTTTCCTCCACCAACAAACCGCACATCCTTTAATGACCATGGCTGATAATAGGATGCTAAACTAATAAAACCCTCTCATGTATAAGCCTCCGCTAACCCTATTTTATCAAAAAGAAACTTTTTTTCTCATATAAATAAGAAAATGGTAATAATAGATAATATCGATTTCGCTAAACAAGAAATCTATCAGATTAGTACATACATTTCTATATTTTGGCTATTTTTTTTATTGTATTTAGCATTATGCTAGAAAATATACCTAGAAATGAATAAATAAGCAAATTGCCTCCCTTTATTAAATCCCAGTGAAAAAAAAATCTGCGAACATGTAAAGAATGAAGTAATCAAAAAAAATTTTGTTCAAATGCAAATAATATTTTTATTTGTACAATACCTTAAAGATGCTCCACCGCTGACAAATGACATTTTTTCAATATCAAAATCATGAGCAGACGATTTAGTAGTTTTCTTCAGTTACAAAAGTTACCACCATTGAACAGTTTGAGCTTCTGATTTCGCTTCTAGTTACAGTTACAAACATAATTAATTGCATCCCGAAAAAATTCCGTGGCACTATATCCTATATGGAATTAAGTACTGATTGCGCATGCACCAAAGGCAAAATAAATTATTTTATAATATTTTTTGTGTTAATTAGACATATATATACACGATTAAACACCATTTATTTTTTAAGTGATTTTTTTAAAATGTATCTGTATAATGAGAGATATATGATTTTTTTAGATCTATTCCCAAAAGTTACTGTTTGATAATTATAAAATATTATTTTTTCCGGAATTGGCTGGGAGACCGAGACATTTTTTAGACAAACTACTGGGACCTACCAGTAGTCGTGAAGGAACAGTAGTCATGATTTGGGAAAAATAATTCTTTGCATCTCATGAAACACATTATTTACACATAAACAAAACAACACCATGATGAAGTATTTGTCAGCAGCTCAAGACATTCGTAAATCTGGACACACAGTAGAATATGCACATAATCACGACTACTGTTCCGTCACGACTACTGGTTGGGTACCATGCAGTAGAGAACATTTTTTTTTTAATCTATTAAAATATATATATATATATATAAATAAAAATATAAATCAATTAAAACGTTTAGTTGGTCTCTGAAATACACCGAATCCAAACTGAAGAGGCTGTTGAGTGTTTGATATGCAGTACATTTAATTTTTAAAAACCTATTGTTACTATGCTCCCCTCCTCCTAAGTGCACAGTACTGTAACTTTTACGTAATGTAAAAATGTGTACGGTACTGTAGGCCTAGGTGTCTTGTAAAACTGCAGTGCATGATGTTGATCATATCAATTGTCAAACAACCAGATTTTTCAGGTTTGTCTTCTTTAGTCAGTGGCGTAACTGAAGAGAAACGTCATCCGGGGGGAGGGGGGGGGGGGGGGGGGGGGGGGGGGTCAAAGGTCCTCAATATTTTGTAAACCCAACCCCCCGCCACACCTACAGGAGGAGATTAGTTCAACTCCCAACAATTAATAATACAGCTTAATGTACATTTTTCATATATCACTAAATTTAATCCTTGTACACATTTATAGACAGAGGGGTCGGTTAAAAGGAAAATTAACGAAATACGCAAATTGGCCAATTAGTGTGTGAGCGTCGCAGGCGCGAGATTTTTGGTCCTTTTATAAGGGTCTGAGGGTGACCTCCGGGATGAGTTTTTATGTATTTTGATGATTTTTGTGCGATTGCGGCCCGAAAGCGCGAGATTTTATGGTTATGGGGGTTCGGGGTTCTCCCCCGGGGAAAAAAATTACGATTTAGAATGGCTGAGATGAGTTTTACGATAAAGTTTAATGATTATAAAGCGTTCTTAACATGGTAATTTTTCGATTTAAAGCTACCTGCATTTAGAAATGATAATTGTGTCGTCATAACATTATGCAACCCTACTCGATCTGAATATACCGGCTTCACACCATCGGCACATTGTTGTGTAACATAAAAAAAAGAATTAATTGTCTCGCTAAGACATAAACAAATTGATCTTTTAAGAGACTTTTTTTAAATAGTACATAGAATCCCTTGATGGACATTTTTAGTCTAGTTTGTGTGTATTGAATTTTTACTATTAAAGTTTGACATTATGTGCTTGAACGTTTTAGGAAATGCGCTGCGCAGCGGAAAATTTTCTAGAATGAAGTACGAAAAATGTGCAGGAGGGCCCTTTTTTCTTTCAAATAAACATTTTTAGAAAATCCCCCCTGTCCCCCCGCTTCCTACGCCCCTGTTAGTTGTCATTTATATTTAGGTTACGGCTATCCCTTGCCTGACATTGTCACATGGACGTGTCACTTTCGCTTTGATCTTATCAAGGTGCTATTTTTAGACTGCAGCTGATCAACAAAACATGTCTTCTGATAACGAGAATAGACCATTTTCAGGTACATTTGGTCCGCATCCGGATCAGTGCTTAGAATTCGCTTAGTCACGTGATACCCGACATCACTCATCATTGTTTACATAGAAACAACATGGCGAATGCGGAAGTATCTACGAAGAAAGTACCAGAATTACAGGGTGGTGGCGAAATCTTGTATCCCGTGCCGCGCCCGCGCCGGGGACCCGCACCGGAGCTGTGGTTATTTTCACTTTTCTCCTTAACGACTGCATACATTAAAATAATATTTTGCACAATTAGTCTTTGTGTTAATCTTTATCTTTCCGTGTAAGCTATGTTATTTGAGATGATTCGAAACCTTTTAAAATCGACGATTTCAGTTGGCGAGTCGAGTTTGTTTACCCCGCGCTCAAGCGTTGGGTTTTAAGGTTTTATGCAGATCATTTAAAATTTAAGCATTTATTGCATGAATTGTTATTATCCCAACAACAAGTAAACCTAGCTGATTACAATTATGTATATTTAAACATAAATTAGAAATCTTTTCATAACAAATTCTGCCTTTTTATTGACCGTGTCCACTGGCGCGGGCCTCGCCGATCTCACTTATTTAACCGAGCCCGCGCCCGCGCTAAGGGCAGACAACTCTATTGACCTTATACACTATTAAAGCTAGCTACATATGCGTACATATTCGTGTATTGCCAAACAGTAACAATATTAAACCGTTTCATTGCTTATTTGAAGTTGTTGTAATTTATAACCACATTTTAAAATATGAATTACATATATATGCATATGTATTAAATCAATACTATTACCAATTATGTATATATATATCTTTTATTCATGTGTCAATATTTTCATGAAAACAGTCAGATGGCCTCGAAAACGTAATTATTGAAAAGTCAGAAGAAACACATGTGCTGATAACACAGTAAGTAATATTGAGTGTGTTATATAATCAGTAGTCCCAAGGTAAAACCAAATAGAAAGAGACTATCGCTACCCAAAAAACACAAACTAAAGGTAAGTGGTATTTTAGATGATCTCTCATATGATAGGCCGTCAAACATTAAACCAGTAGAAACAAAACGGATTTGGATGGATAATGGTAAGAGTACACTCAGTTTTAAAGAAAAGAATGATATTTTAATGGATAGGAAACTTTGTGGAAATACTATGTTTAACGTTCAGGACATTTTAAAGAGGCAATTTTCGAATATAAATGGTATGCAAGATACGGGCTATGCGTTAAGATTGAAACCGACTTCAGCATCAGCAGCACAGATCCATCATACAGGTGAGGACCATTGGGTAGTGTCAGTTCAAGAGGAAGATTGTGTTGAGGTATATATACTTGATAGCTTGATAGGTATAACTAGGCAGAAGGATCATTTGTCAGCATCATTCGAAATACAGTTTTCATCTACTTATGGGAAAAATAGGAAAATGTTACAGACAATTTTACCAAGTGTACAACAACAGACAAACGGGGTTGACTGTGAGGTTTTTGCAATAGCTAATTTAGTAGTTTTGTTTCAATGGCTTTAAAGGTAATGATGATTTGGAATTAGATATAGATTGTATGTGACAGCATCTAGTTTCTTGCATTTCGAATAGGGTTTTTACTAAATTTCCAAGGAAGAAGTTGACTAGGCATAGGAAAAAGAAAGTTGTTAATGCTCCTGAGTTTTACGAACGTCCAGCTAAAAAAACACAAAAAGAAGCTACATGTTATTAGCAATTACAAATGAAATCTTAGCTATTCAATAAATAATAAATACATATTTGGAACAGTTAAATAGGAAATTAAAAATATATAATTATTAAATTTGAATAGTTTTTTGTTTTGTTTTTGTTTTTTAAGGCATTTCTGCATATAATAAATTAAATAAAGTTAATGGTTTGTAAAATACATGTAAGTATATCGTTATAGAAGTTACTATAGTTAAAGAATATGTTCATAAGTATAAATAATCTAAAATAATAATAATCAAATATATGGGCTCTTGTAGAACTGCGTCTACGAGTTGTCTGCCCTTAGCGCGGGCGCGGGCTCGGGTAAACAAATGAGATCGGCGAGGCCCGCGCTAGTAGACATGGTTAGTAAAAAGGCAGAATTTGTTATGAAAAGATTTGTACTTTATGTTGAAATATACATATTTGTAATCAGCTGGGTTTACTTGATGTTTAAATGAAAACAATTATTACAATAAAAGCTTACTTTTGAAATAATCTGCATAAAACCTTGAAACTCAACGCTTGAGCGCGGAGTAAACAAATGACACTTGACAAACTGAAATCGTCGATTTTACAAAGTTTCGAGTCATCTCATGTAACGTAACTTACACGGAATGATAAAATATAACTCAAAGAATATATGTTCAAGAAAGTGTTTTAATGTAGAATGTCGTTTAAGAGAAAAACGAAAATAACCAAAGCTCCGGCGCGGGTCCCCGGCGCGGGCGCGGCACGGCACGGGATACAAGATTTAGCCATCACCGAATTACAGCGGTTTCTAAAGATTAGAGGTATAACGACAACAAATTTGAAGAAAACACATTTGATAGATCTGTGCCAAGCTGTAGAAGCTATAAACTTGCCCATAGACCCTGATTGTGCGACATGTAACGGCGACAAATCGTGTACACCTGCAACGTACGGGATACCAGATCCATTTGTTTTAGACAATTATACGTCGGATTTATCCTATATTCCAAACATCAGCTTATATGAAGTGTTCAACTATCTTATAAATAAGATATCAACATATGATAAACGTAAACTGAAGGCATACAAGTCGTGTGACGAGTATAGACTGTATTTTGATGGCCATGTTCAAGACCTGCAGTTCAGCGAAGTCCGACCTTCCAGCGATGTTTGCGCATTTAGAGCTACAGTCAAGCCGACTCAGAAGGATGTGACTTATTTGTCGAAGTCAGCATACGACGTGTGGATTGTTTGTGGGAAGGATATTGGTGCTTACTGTACTTGCATAGGAGGGTAAGAAGTTGTATGATGCATATTTTTTGTTTCATATTGTGGCTAGTATTGACAGGGTTACATTATGTACAATATATACTTTACACACACAGATAACTTCATCATCAAACTGTCACAAGCATCTAGTATAATTAGTGATCTATAAACATGTACTGTATAAATATACAGTGTAATGTAGAAGACTGTAATTACCATTGAATCATGGGGCTCACTGGTATCAGCACTGTTCCAATACACCATCGAAGACGCCTTTGACTTCAGAATATTAAAGAAGGTGATAAAGATTGCCAGTGCTATACCTGCAATAAACAAACTTTCTGTTAATTTTCATACACTGGGATATTTTAAAAAGAAGTGAAATAAATACATTACAAATGAGAGGGTGTTGATAACAAAAGAAAATTATGAAATATCACACTGGTAGGTATATGCAAAATTTAATTCATACAGAATGACTAACATATATATTTTACTAGTACTCACCTGTGTAAAACTTGCATGACCTGTCATCTTTGAATACATCATCCATTAGGAGCTTACGTTTCATGTTTCCTGTGTCATGGAAGTGTTCATCCTCATAGCAAGACATGTCTTCCAAGCTGATATTTGTCTGGGTTGAAACAGTGGTCATTTGCTTTTGTTAACAATATGCATGGTCATCATCTGTGAAATAATATACAGTGCTGTATATGATATCGAACGGACAATATGTGGAAAGGATATTTTATTTGTATATATTTACATGTATATATATGTGAGTGTGTATTATAACAGTAATTTTAAAAGATCCAGTGAAAATTACATACAAATGTAATTTCAGAATACATGTTTCTGATTATCCATACTCATAGATCCAAATACATAATTTTACCTCTACCAGAAACATACAGTATACACGTACATCATGTGTACACTGTAAGGTTTCAGTGATACAATGGACATTGAACTTCTCAATCTGAAATAAAACCACAAGCCCAAGAGGCACATGTACATGATACAATATGTTTCTGCTAGTTACAGTCTATAAGTCTAAACTGACTACAAATGTATATATATATACAGAAGTGCAGTGTATAATACCAGGATATTGTACCTTCTTGTAGAATGTTGTCGTCTGACTGATATTAGGTCGATGGTCTCTGATGTCTGTGGCGCATCATCGTCTGCCACAATGGTCACATAGTCGGCAGGTGCAGGAACCGGCTCGTTTAGAATGCTTTGCTCGTTTATAGTTGTGCCCTTATCTGATTTACTAGTACATGTAGTATACAGTTCTCTTCTGACTGGAGGTTTCCTAGCACTAACAACTCTTCCACGCGCATCCGCACGCACAGGGTACGGATGGACATCTGTCGGGCGACCATCTACAAAATGTTTACTACAAACATATGCATGTTTGTTTACATTGGCAACAGTGAACGACTTTCTCCCACACGCTTGCACCCATATCTTTGTGTCATGTAACCTCGTTTTTGGCTGCGGGACAGGCCAAAATTCTACATCTTTCATATACTCTTTGTCCTTATACCGAGTGTCGCTGTTGCAAGTGCCCCAGGCACAACGTTTCACCATGTTTGTTTTGGAATTTCACCGCTTGTCAATGTCGGGTCTCACGTGACATAGTCGCTTACGCGCTTGAGAAATTGCTTATATCATTGAAAATATGAAAAACGACTATTGTTTAACTACGCTACTAGTCTTAATCATACAATTTAGCAATATATTAGGAGAACATATTAAAACGGCATCTGTCTCAGAGTCTTGCAATAGACTGTCAGTTTACGAGTTGTTTTTAAATTTAATCCATGCAGTGTTGCCTACCCTAGCGCTTGATTCAGTCGCTGTCATGATCAGGCTCGGTAATGCAGTAGGCATATGAAAAACAATCATAATAAACAACGACCTGAAATATTAGATAGCTAATAATAATAACACCAGCCGATAGTGATAGCTTTAACAAGTGAAATACATAACTAGGCCTACTTACCTGATATTGCCGAGTGTAACTTGAAAATCGAGGCGGCCTTCAACATCAATCCAAACCTGTTCCAACTGGATACACAAGGTGACATCTCACATTCCTTCTACCAGATGGCGCTAGTCGTATGGCATGTCTTTAGGCGGTTGAACGCCCCAAACAACATTCATTTCCCCGATTCACGCAATCCCCAACAAATATTTGGATATCATTGAAAGACTTATAAAACGTTTTATAAAATCGAGTAATAATATCATAAAATATAAGCAGAATGTTTCATATATACGATATATTTGTGAATGGTCCACTCGTCGATCTAATCGGTCAGAATAGCTTTGAAGGAAGGCGGCGCAAGTCCAAAAATATCACGTCTGCCGTGGAAATTTACTGGGAACCTGTGAAATACCACTTATTTCCAAGACCGTCTTGTGGTCGTTCTATATAACATTTTCAAAAACCAAAAATACCGTTTTGTTCAGAATTACTTATACTATTAATGTTTAAAATCTCAATTGGTCAACTATGAGCGTTTGTTTGCTAGGACGAATTAAACAGAAACTAGCGATGAAAATGTCGATTTTTGCCTGTTTGACCCAAAATTTATCTCTCAAATGAATTTTCACAGAGTCAACAACTATCTCAGTCGATAGATCACGCCTGTAAAATATTGTTAAAAACTTTCTGTCAATTTCCTTATTACTCAAATCGCGGTTATAACCTGGTTGATAGCTAAAAGTTGTCGTGTTCACATTCGTTCCGAAGGAACGAAAACTCTGTTATCGCACCTTACGTCTTTCATTTCATACTAGTGGGGCAACACCTTAAGGGATGTTGCAGATGAAATGAGAGACGAAAAGGACCATGATAACTCGTGATAATTCTCCAAAATATACGCTATGCATATAAATGTACATGTATACGGTGCATACGTTTATGGAAAATAAATGAAAAATAACGCACAAGGGGTCATATTACATATCTCTGATCTATTTTGTCTGTATGAAGGAGTGTCGCGAAAGGGATATAACTCTTGCTTTTACTCTTAAAAGAGAGCGATTTCATAAGCTTAGGAAACAATATTTAACAATTCAAAGCCATTTTACAATTTAAGTCTATTTGACCCCTGTGGCTGTGACTTGAATGAAGGTCAAGGTAATTCATTTGATCAAAATCATAATTGGTAGCCCTTCAGCCCAGCATGCTGCACACGTAATACATGTACCATGCATATGACTACATCAGACCAGTCAATAATTGATAGAGGAGTCATTTAAAGATTTAAGCTCATTTGACACTGTGACCTTAAATTAAGGTCAAGTCTATCTATTTGAACAAACTATGTAGCCTTCCATTTGATTTCAGCATGTTACAGGCACTCCGAATTCGAAACTGGTAGTTTGATTCTTTTAAGACTTATGCTAACCTTGGGAAGATAGTCCGATTCTATTACAACTTACCAATTCTTCGGAAGGTAGCCTATTCTTTCACGTCTCATCCTAATCTTAAAAAAAATATCTTAATTTCCTAACAAAAAGCACCTGAATGTACACAGTCACATACCTTTTTGGTGTATAATGTATTTACCTGTTAAGAAAAGATGCATTATTTTGTCTTTAGGTTACTTTCCCTAATAAAAGTAGCATAAGAATGACTATTTAATGTTTTGTATTCCTATGAAAATCTGCCTTGGGTATGGGTCAACCAAATTATTTTTCATCAATTCTATATACACTACTGTACATTAATGGACCCTTTGACAGTGTGATATGAAGGTTTATTTATCTGAAGATGAAATATTTCGTGAGGAATATAACATCTAAGGGTAAATAAACCTTCATACCACACTGTCTCCGAGGACAAAAATTTAATTATACAGAAAATCTGCTATTCATTCAATAAGAATAATTAAATCAATGATGAGTACTAGCTGGGGGGCAATTACCTCCCTTTATTCAATCCAAATTAGAACTTCTCATGTGGTGTTTGTCATGGAAGTAGAACAGCTTATCAGGTGATACTTCAATTATAAATAATTAAAGACTTTGGTAATGAAAGCAAACCCTTTCCAAGTCAGTTTTCAGTAGTAATGGAGAAATTGATTGTTTTTAATTTTCATAACTTTTCCTATTAGGACCAATTTTAGATTGCTTTTACAGTACATACTGTTCCATGAAGAATGTTTGTTTTTGTTATGTTATAGCATTTTCAAGGCAGAGTTCAGTAATAAAAACTTTAAAATGTTTAAAGTTAAAATCATGTCATTATACAATAATAACAATAATATATATTAATTTCAAAGCGTTTCATCTGTATCATAAATGCCATGTATAATATGTTATCAATGTAACAAATTTGAAAGAATTCTTGTAAAAAAGTTCAGTCAGCGAAAGGAAAAAAATATCATTTATACATTTGCGTTTTTCCAAAGAATCTGTCAGTAGGGGGAGATATAAATAATGACATGATACCCAGTATAAAAGATTTGGAAATGTCGTGTATATGACATCACAAGTTTTGTGTTCTTACATGTGCCCTGGAAATATGCATGTTCATGAATAATCACGTAAAAAACTCCCCTATACCCATTTTATCAAAAAGAAACTGTTTTTTCCTCATATAAGTAAGAAAATGAAATTGATAATAATAAACAATATCTTCCTCGTCAAACACTCAATCCCTTACAAATACATACATTTTAGAGAACAAGATTAGAATGTTTAACATTGTTTTTATATCATATAATAGAGAATCACATAATTATACTGTAATGATACACACCAAGTTAATATCCAGAATTCATGTAATATGGATTGTACGACACCCAACAAGTTATTAAGAGGTACCGGGAAGTTTTGAAATGAATGTTAGCTGAATGCATAAAAGTGAGGAGCAAATCAGCCAATTACCTCCCCTTTCCTATTCCAGATGAAAAACTTATTTTCTACATGCAGTTTTAAGCCAAACACACAATGATTGCATAATATTTGTCCCTGCAAAATGACTTCATGATCACTTTAATTTCAACTTTCTGATACATTTTCTTTGCCGTCCTTTCATCAGTATTGGTCTCTTATCAGAACGCACTGTTTTAAATTATTCAGAAGGTGAAAAAGATGGAGTAGCTTGTTAGGGGCTGTGGGTGCTGAGTGGTAAAGTGGTGTCTTGACATATTTACCACAAGTGTGGTAGATTCCAGGTATTGACTGCTGGTCAGTGATTTTTCTCTGGGTACTCCAACTTTCCTCTATCATCTCCTTAAATGACCTTGCAAATAATACTGATTCTGATATTCAATTTAGATATTAAAATGGCATGACATTAGCGATTTTGAAATGTCTTGAATATTAGGGGGCCGCGGTGGCCAAATGGTTAAGATGTCTCGATTACCACAAGTCCTCCACCACTGGGTCACGAATTCGAATCCCACGTGGGGCAGTTGCCAGGTACTGACCGCTGGTTGGTGTTTTTTCTCCGGGTACTCCGGCTTTCCTCCACCAACAAACCTGGCACGTCCTTACATGACGGAACCTGTTAATAGGACATTAAACAAATAGACCAATCTTGAATATTATAACCATGTAAAAGTCTGGGCCACGGTGGCCAAGTGGTTAAGATGTAAAGACATAATTATTACCACAAGTCTATAGCTAGCTCCACCTCTGGGTCGCAAGTTCAAATCCCATTTGGCGCAGTTGCCAGGTACTGACCACTGGTCGGTGGTTTTTCTCCCGAGTATTTTGGCTTTCCTCCACCAACAAACCTCACATCCTTACATGACCCTGGCCGTTAACAGGACATTAAACTAATACTCATGTAAAAGTCTCCTCTATCCCTATTTCATCAAAAAGAAACTTTTTTCCTCATATGAATAAGAGAATGGTAATAATAGACAATATTGGTCTGGCTAAACAAGAAATAATGTTACCAATTACATACATTTCCATATTTTGCCTATTCTTTTAATTGTATGAAGCATTATGCTACAAAATGAAAAAATAGACAAATTACCTCCCTTTATTCAATCCCAGTATTAAAAGACTTTTTATGTGAACATGTCAAGAATGAAGTATTAAATTGTAAGCAAACCTTTTCAAAGTCAGCTGTCATTTTTCATACGTTGAATGTATACATGCATCAGATTACAACAGATATTGTCTGTATACACTTGTAATTGATCAGATGTATAATTATAATGCTACTGAAAACATTCTGAGGTGGGCATGGCTAGGTGTCCATCTTTCTAATTTTGTTCTTTCGCCTCTGTAACATGACATTTACGAGACCGCATTTCCAAACGCTGACTGTTGGTTAGTGGTTTTTTTCTGTAGGACCTCTTTTGTACATCAGAATTCGAAACACATACTGTATATATTATTATCAAGGATATGAAAATCAATTAACTAAATTCTTGGTACATAAGACACAGAAATTAACTATTTTGATACTTTTTTAACTATTATTTAGCCTTATTATTTTAGCCTTTACATGTTCAGGGGTCGATACTAACTGAAGCCTGGCAGCCCGGGGCTGATGAAAAAAATCAGGCTGCCAAAATGTCAAAGTACAGTAGCCCTGTTATATTTCAGACATGTACTACATATTTAGTTGAGGAAGATAAAATGGATGCTTTTAGATCTGCAAATTCAGTACCAAAATTCACTAGAATGCCGGAAATTGAATATAGAAATTGTTGTCCGTCCCGGAGGAGAATCACCCCAACCTACATGTACTCCCTTATATACTGCTCGCGCCTTTTTACACAAATTAGAGAACATTTTTTATAATTAATTTTTAATGTAAAAAAATCAATTAGCCTAAAAATTTAGTTGGTTTCTGAAATGCTCGAAACTGAAGAGGTTCTTGAATGTTTGATATTCAGTACAATTAATTTAAAAACAACCTGTTGTTAACTATGCCCCCACCCCCTCCCTCTATTCTAAGTGAACAGTAACTTACAAGGCAATGTACATACATGTAGGGTACGTGTCATACTGAAGTGCATATAATGTTAATCATATCCATTGTCAAACTACCAGATTTTTCAGGTTTGTCTTCTTTAGTTGTCACTTTATAAGCCTGTATTCATGATATTTTGTTTACAGTTAGGCCTACATGTATCTCTTGCCTGACATTGTTGCATGGACGTGTCATATGCTCGCGCGATCGGTAAGTCTATTTTTAGACTGCAGACGAAAACAGCTGAAAACAAATCATGTGTCATCTTAACTATATTAGCAGTAGGTAGCAATTAAAACATTTATAATCAAGCAATATATTAGGAGAAACATATTCAAACAGCATCTGTCTCAGAGTCTACACAATAGACTGTCAATTTACGAGTTATTTTTTATTCATATCTAACTGTTACACGTATGATTTACAGTCGCTGTCATGATCAGACTCGGTACTGCAGTAGGCCTACGCCAAAAACAATTATAACGGACAACAGCAACCTCAAATATAATATAAAGATACTAACATCCGCCGATCGTCAACTAGGCCTACTTACCTGATATTGACGATTGTAACTTGAAAAGCGAGGCGGCTTTCAACATCAACACAAACCGGTTCCAACCGGATACACAACACATATTCCTCCTACCAGATGGCGCTTGCCGTTGGCATTTCTTTGTGCGGTTGAATGCCCAAAACAACACACACTTCCCAAATTCACACAATCCCCAATATATACTTGGATATCATTGCAAGACTTGTAAAATGTTTTATAAATTTAAGTAATTATTTCATAAAATAAACAGAATTTTTCATTAATACGACCCATTTGTGGATGGTTCACTCGTCGATTCAATCGGTCAGAATAGCTTTGAAGGAAGGCGGCCCAAGTCCAAAAATATCTCGTCTGCCGTGGAAATTTACCGAGAACCTGTGAAATACCACCAATTTCCAAGACCGTCTAGTGGTCTTTCTTTATAATATTTTCAAAAACCAAAAATACCGTTTTGTTCAGAATTACTTGTACAATTAATGTGTAAAATCTCAATTTGTCAACTATGAGCGTTTGTTTGCTAGGACGAATTTAACAGAAACTAGCGATGAAAATGTCGATTTTTGCCTGTTTGACCCTAAATTTCTCCCTCAAATTTTCGCAGAGTCAACAACTATCTCAGAAGATAGATCACGCCTGGATTTACTTAACTGTAAAATATCATTAAAAACTTTCTGTCAATTTCCTTATTACCCAACTTGCGGTTATAAGCGTGTTGGTAGGTTAAAATCGTCGTGGTTATCATTCGTTCCGAAGGAACGATAACTCTGTTATCGCACCTTACGTCTCTCATTTCATATTTATGGATTACTTTGTAAGTATCCGCATTTCCGAGTGTAGATGTTTAGCCGTCTCCCGTGGCTAACCTGTAGGTATGACCAGGATGGAGGGACACTTGGTCAGTTACAGTGGAAGGATAAGGACGATAGTGTTGTAGCCACAACCATTCCTCTAGCAGTATCTCAATTAAAATCAATTATTCGTTTTCACCATTAATTCAATTCAGCACAATCAACGAGTATTGTTGTCCAGCCGTCCCCCGCTGCCATGGTAGCAGAGGGATCCGTGTTATGGCTGACCTGTACGTACGACCTGGACGGAGGGACACTGGGACAGTTACAGTGGATGGGAAATGACGGCGGTACTGTCGCCACAGTCACCCCTACAGCTACACATCCATGTTTTACATCATCCCCTGATGCCTACACCCCAGACTGTAGCCAGCGGTCCTCCAATGAAGTCCGACTGGGGATCCTCACTCCTGTACACGGGCATACATACAGCTGTCGTGTCCAACTCTCAGACTTTACAGTGATAGGACCAGTGTCAACACAGGTGGATGTTGTAGGTAGGTCGCTATTTACTACGTCTGTAATGTTTATTTAATGTTGATTTGGGAAATGTTACTTCTTTGTGATTTTTTATCATTAGAGTAAGTAAACATAGCTGTGTGCCCGTTAGTATAATCATCAAAATAGGACGTGACGTTGATGATAAGTACTTTGCGGCAGTTAAGTTAGCTTAATTTATTACATAATTTGTTTATACCAATCTATATATGAAGAAATATAATATTTTCAACTATTACACCGACCGTTCAATAAAACCTTGTTATATTGCACGGTTCGAAGTTATATTGCACGCTTCCATGGAAACGTTATATTGCAAGGTTCGAGATGTTATATTGCACGGCTTTAGGAACACCTCGCTGTTGTTGTCTAGTTTTGTTGAAAACTTCCGAGGAATTGCGAGTAACAGTGAGTTACGTTATTATGACGTCACAAAGGTTTACGCTCAATTTCGCGCTGGATTTATAGATCTTGAATCAAGCACGTCATGTAGACGTTTACTGTACCGAGTAAAGGACGGACACGATGAATGTATTAGATCAAAAGGCTGCAAGCAGGTCTAATAATGTGAAAACAGACAATAAGACATCCAAACCGGAGTTACAACGTGACGTACGTGGGCTATACGTCAATCTTCAATAGGATATTAAGGATTTTTTCCGTACGGTACGGTGTTGATGATTTTGTTAAGTGATTGTCGTATTCGTTTTACAAAAAATATTCAACTGAAAAACTGGTGATTATGTAATAAAACAAATATTTAATGGGTTACTGTGCTCTAGTTCATAATATTTACCCCTCGGTGATGGTAATCAACAAATGTTATATTGCACTCGGCCTTTGGCCTCGTGCAATATAACATTTGTTGATTACCATCACCTCGAGTTAAATATTATGAACTAGAGCACAGTAACCCATGAAATATTTGTATAATATATTACAAGTTAATTAATGAGTAGTTGAGATATATATAGAAATCGAGATACGAAATATTTATAAATGCAAAGAATATAAGATAAAACGTCACTCTTCGAAAATGGACTCACATTAGTAATGGCCTGTTACACACACTATTCTATAATGGTAAATGACAGCATGCAATGAAATATTTACATACAAATTTATCAAACAAAACAAAAACTAGCATTCTTGTATTCTGATCAATACTGTAGTGCACAATCTCCATAAATCATAATGGGGTGATCAAAGGTGCCGCGCATTCATGGAACATCAAAATGGTAAACACATGAAAGTGTTCTTTATGATTAACAATCATCGCCGACAATATATCATTAAAAAATTAATCCTTACAATCTCACATTTACCTAACATTCGATTAAATTATGTTAAGACAATTGTCTACTATAACTTGTCTGCTTTCAAAATAAAATAAAACTAAATACATAATTTTCTGAAAATGAGTCAATTTCTAACACTATACCAGTTAGAAGTAATTAGAAGCTACGACCATCTGCAATGACAGAACGTATACGGTGTGTACATGTCTATTCAAAATATAAATTACTTCTTGTTAAGTGTATAATTCCGTAATAAATGCAGACCGTTACTTAAACTGCATAAAATGTGATGCTACATTTTTACCGCTGATAAATAATGCAATTAAAACAACAAATAAATATATCAAAATGCATTTGTATTTCGAAATAACTACTGCTAGCTAAAACTCCAACGAATTGAATTGAAATGAATTAGCACATCGTAGTGTCTTCTTTCAATACTATCTGTTTATAATCTATTCATAATGTATCTCTATTCAATCATTAGTCAGTTAAACCTGATACATTGTTTGTGTTAACATATATATATATATATATACCTTCAGTCCATATGAATGGAATGGATGGTCATAACCCTCGATTATAACAAAAGTAATCTACAGGCTGGTAAACTGAACTTCTTTCTGGCAAAAAATAGACATCGCAGGGGTCGTAAACGGATTTATAGTAAAATATTGTATATATTGGGTTTAGAATTGCGAGTCTAGTGATTCCGAATAAAAATGCGGCATGATATGTTGGATTTTAGAAATTGTCATTTTCCAATTAATGCTGTACGTGTAATTGGTTAATCATGTCTCGTCTTTTCTTTTCCCATTTGTCTGACCTCAACTTGTGTCAGTTCCCTGATCTGAACTACACTATTCCTGTCAAGCTTGATGCATTGTATATATGTTAAAATAATATCTCCTGTTTAAATTGTTGGAAGCAAGATTGGTATATTCTTTCATGGTAAGATAGCCATTGGTTTTTATTAGGATCACCACAGTGTTTAATGCATGGATAGAAAAGTACTAGCCGATCCCGAATAAAATCGCGGCATAACATTTTTATTATTGTCAATTGCCAATTAAGCATGCGCGACGTGTTGATATGAATTAATATTCTTATTTTGATTCTGAATTTCTGACTAACATTTGATATTTGTTCAATCATATTGATCACTGATAGAAAGTTTTCATTCGTTGATGAAACCAAAATACTTGGATTTTAAAGTTAATATATTTTAACAGCATGAAATCCTTTTTGTGTTCCAATGATGATCAATCCCGTTTTTCAAGGACCTCCAGAGATGAAGACTCAAGTGACCTATTGCTGTTTGGAAGCATCGGTCGCTTGACATCCTTTATATCTTTCAATCATATTCAATTACAGTACCCGTCCCTAGTGTGACCTTTACACCCCCTATCAGTGACACAGTCACAGTGACACCAGGGGGCAGTCAGACTTACACGTGTGTGAGTGGAAGTTGTCGTCCTCAGGCCCGGATAGAATGGTACAAGGACGGCATGAACGTCACAACTCGCACCGGTAGTGTCAGTAGTGATGGGGACAAGTTTGTAACCACCAGTTCCTACACACTGACCGGGGCTAAAGGGGACAGTCCGGCCACTGTCCAGTGTAGGGCAAGTAACGTGGATGGAATGACCCCTGTCCAGTCCGGCGTGAAAAACTTTGTTGTTCAGTGTAAGTATTGCTGTTTAGAAATATTGTAGTTGGTGGCATTTAATTCTTTAAAGTAAAGTAAATTCTATCAAGTTTGAATTAACGAAAATGTCTTTGTTTTTTGTTTTTTTTGTTTTTTTGTTTTTTTTAAATAAAAAGACACACACAGGAAATTTTAATTCCATTTTTTGTAAATATTGTAATGATTATCTTATCCTTTGCAGATATTTTTTAAAATAGAGAAACCAAGGAACTATCGTCTTCAAACGATCCTTTACAATACTAGTTTGTAATTGATTTGAAGTCAAATAATCACACTTGTTGAAAGAAAACATCTTCAAGGAAAATGATACTTCGATATGAATATACAACAAAAAAAATCTCAAAGATATGCTTTATTCACTAGTATATATATTGTATGGTGCCATGATTAGAATCAAAATAATAATTTTGGAGAGGTCGCACGTCATTTATCTATATAATAACAAAGTTGTGCTATGTTAAATATCTCAATGAGGGGTAGCATATCATTTTCTAATTGTCAGATTTAACCAACTAATGCTTATTCCCATTCTTTAACTATAGGGCCACCTGATGGACCACCCGTTATCTCTGGGTATACAAACTCTTCCATCCTGTATGTAAATGACACACTATCACTCAGTTGTCGACAGACAGGAGGGAACCCTCTGTCTACCCTGACCTGGACTGGAGTATGTGGGGGAATCCCCGACACAGATGGCAGCACTGGGACAGAGTCAGTATCTACCATCATCATCACTGTCACCAAGGGTTACAACCAGGGGCCGTGTGGCTGTGTGTCAACTCATCCTCAACCTCAGGGACAGGACAGGTCAGAGATCACATTTACTGTATACTGTAAGTATACCTACCTCTGACACGGGTCGAATTTACTGTGCACTGTTAGTATACCTACCGCAGACACAGGTCACACTTACTGTACACTGTAAGTATACCTACCTCAGACAAGGGTCACATTAACTGTACACTGTAAGTATACCTACCTCAGACACGGGTCAAATTTACTGTACACTGTAAGCATACCTACCTCAGACACAGGTCAAATTTACAGTACACTGTAAGTATACCTACCTCAGACACAGGTTACATTTTATGTACACTGTAAGTATACCTACCTCAGACACAGGTTACATTTTCTGTACACTGGAAGTATACCTACCTCAGACACAGGTTACATTTTCTGTACACTGGAAGTATACCTACCTCAAACACAGGTCACATTTACAGTACACTGTAAGCATATACCTACCTAAGACACGGGTCAAATTTACAGTACACTGTAAGTATACCTACCTCAGACAGAGGTCACATTTACTGTACACTGTAAGTATACCTACCTCAGACACGGGTCATATTTTCTGTTCACTCTAAGTATACCTACCTCAGACACAGGTCATATTTACTTACATTGTAAGTATACCTATCTCAACACAGGTCACATTTACTGTACACTATTCGTATACCTACCTCAGACACACTTCACATTTACTGTACACTGTAAGTATACCTACCTCCGACACGGGTCATATTTTCTGTTCATTCTAATTATACCTACCTAAGACACAGGTCTTATTTACTGTACACTGTAAGTATACCTACCTCAGACACATGTCACATTTACTGTACACTGTAAGTTTACCTACCTCAGACACGGGTCTTATTTTCTTTTCACTCTAAGTATACCTTCATCAGACACAGGTTATATTAACTTACACAGTAAGTATACCTACCTCAGACACAGGTTACATTTATTGTACACTGTTAGTATATCTACCTCAGACACGGATCATATTTTCTGTACTCTGTAAGTATACCTACCTCAGACACAGGTCACATTTACTGTACACTGTAAGTATACCTACCTCAGACACAGGTTATATTTACTTACACAATAAGTATACCTACCTCAGACACATGTCACATTTATTGTACACTGTTAGTATATCTACCTCAGACACGGATCATATTTTCTGTACACTGTAAGTATACCTACCTCAGACACAGGTCACATTTACTGTACACTGTAAGTTTACCTACCTCAGACACATGTCACATTTACCGTACACTGTAAGTATACCTACCTCACCCACAGGTCACATTTACTGTACACTGTAAGTATACCTACCTCAGATACGGGTCACATTTACTGTACACTGTAAGTATACTTACCTCAGACACATGTCACATTGACCGTACACTGTAAGTATACCTACCTCAGACACATGTCACATTTACCGTACACTGTAAGTATACCTAGCTCAGACACGGGTCAAATTTACAGTACACTGTAAGTATACCTACCTCAGACACAGGTCACATTTACTGTACACTGTAAGTATACCTACTTCAGACACGGGTCATATTTTTTGTTCACTCTAAGTATACCTACCTCAGACACAGGTCATATTTACTTACACTGTAAGTATACCTACCTTAACACAGGTCACATTTACTGTACATTATTCGTATACCTACCTCAGACACAGTTCACATTTACTGTACACTGTAAGTATACCTACCTCAGACACAGGTCATATTTACTGTTTACTGTAAGTATACCAACCTCAGACACAGGTCATATTTTCTGTTCACTATAATTATACCTACCTCAGACACAGGTTATACTTACTGTACACTGTAAGTATACCTACCTCAGACACATGTCACATTTACCATACACTGTAAGTATACCTACCTCAGACACAGGTCACATTTACTGTACCTTGTAATTATACCTACCTCAGACACAGGCCAAATCTACAGTACAATATAAGAATACCTACCACAGACATAGCTCACACTTACTGTACCTTGTAAGTATACCTACCTCAGACACGGGTCACATTTACTGTACACTGTAAGTATACCTACTCAGACACGGATCACACTTACTGTACCTTGTAAGTATACCTACCTCAGACACAGGTCACATTTACTGTACACTGTAAGTATACCTACCTCAGGCACAGATCACATTTACTGTACACTGTAAGTATACCTACCTCAGACACAGGTTATATTTACTTACACAGTAAGTATACCTACCTCAGACACAGGTCACATTTATTGTACACTGTTAGTATATCTACCTCAGACACGGATCATATTTTCTGTACACTGAAAGTATACCTACTTCAGACACAGGTCACATTTACTGTACACAGTAAGTATACTTACCTCAGACACATGTCACATTTACCGTACACTGTAAGTATACCTACCTCAGACACATGTCACATTTACTGTACACTGTAAGTATACCTACCTCAGACACATGTCACATTTACCGTACACTGTAAGTATACCTACCTCAGACATGGATCACATTTACTGTACACTGTAAGTATACCTACCTCAGACACGGGTCACATTTACTGTACACTGTAAGTATACTTACCTCAGACACATGTCACATTTACCGTACACTGTAAGTATACCTACCTCAGACACATGTCACATTTACTGTACACTGTAAGTATACCTACCTCAGACACATGTCACATTTACCGTACACTGTAAGTATACCTAGCTCAGACACGGGTCAAATTTACAGTACACTGTAAGTATACCTAGCTCAGACACAGGTCACATTTACTGTACACTGTAAGTATACCTACTTCAGACACGGGTCATATTTTTTGTTCACTCTTAGTATACCTACCTCAGACACAGGTCATATTTACTTACACTGTAAGTATACCAACCTTAACACAGGTCAAATTTACTGTACACTATTCATATACCTACCTCAGACACAGTTCACATTTACTGTACAATGTAAGTATACCTACCTCAGACACAGGTCACATATACTGTACACTGTAAGTATACCTACCTCAGACACAGGTCATATTTTCTGTTCACTCTAATTATACCTACCTCAGACACAGGTCATATTTACTGTACACTGTAAGTATACCTACCTAAGACACATGTCACATTTACCGTACTCTGTAAGTATACCTACCTCAGACACGAGTCACATTTACTGTATATTGTAAGTATACCTACCTCAGACACAGGCCAAATTTACAGTACACTGTAAGTATACCTACCTCAGACAAAAGTCAAATTTAATGTACACTGAAATTATACCTACCTCAGACACATGTCATTTTTACTGTACACTGTAAGTATACCTACCTCAGACACGGGTCAAATTTACTGTACACTGAAATTATACCTACCTCAGACACATGTCATATTTACTGTACACTATAAGTATACCTACCTCAGACACAGGTCACATTTACTGTACACTGTAAGTATACCTACCTCAGACACATATCACATTTACCGTACACTGTAAGTATACCTACCTCAGACACAGGTCATATTTACTGTACACTGTAAGTATACCTACCTCCGACACAGGTCACATTTTCTGTACACTGTAAGTATACCTACCTCAGACACAGGTCATATTTACTGTTTACTGTAAGTATACCAACCTCAGACACATGTTACATTTACCGTACACTGTAAGTATACCTACCTCAGACACATGTCATATTTACTGTACACTGTAAGTATACCTACCTCAGACACGGGTCAAATTTACTGTACACTGAAATTATACCTACCTTAACACAGGTCACATTTACTGTACACTATTCGTATACCTACCTCTGACACAGTTCACATTTACTGTACACTGTAAGTATACGTACCTCAGACACAGGTCAAATTTACTGTACACTGAAATTAAACCTACCTCAGACACATGTCACATTTGCTGTACACTGTAAGTATACCTACCTCAGACACAGGTCACATTTGCTGTACACTGTAAGTATACCTACCTCAGACACAGGTCACATTTACTTACACAGTAAGTATACCTACCTCAGACACGGGTCAAATTTACAGTACACTGTAAGGATACCTACCTCAGACACAGGTCACACTTACTGTACCTTGTAAGTATACCTACCTCAGACACGGGTCACATTTACTGTACTTTGTAAGTATACTTACCTCCGACACATGTCACATTTACTGTACACTGTAAGTATACCTACCTGAGACACCGGTTACATTTACTGGATACTGTAAGTATATAGCTACCTCAGATACAGGTCACATTTACTGTACACTGTAAGTATACCTACCTCAGATACAGGTCACATTTACTGTACACTGTACGTATACCTACCTCTGACACAGGTCACATTTGCTGTCCACTGTAAGTATACCTACCTCAGACACAGGTCACATTTACTTACACAGTAAGTATACCTACCTCAGACACGGGTCAAATTGATAGTACACTGTAAGTATACCTACCTCAGACACAGGTCACACTTACTGTACCTTGTAAGTATACCTACCTCATACACGGGTCACATTTACTGTACTTTGTAAGTATACTTACCTCAGACACATGTCACATTTACTGTACACTGTAAGTATACCTACCTCAGATTCGGGTCAAATTTACAGTACACTGTAAGTATACCTACCTCTGATACTGGTCACATTTACTGTACACTGTAAGTATACCTACCTCAGACACAGGAAACACTTACTGTACCTTGTAAGTATACCTACCTCAGACACGGGTCAAATTTACAGTACACTGTAAGTATACCTACCTCAGACACAGGTCACATTTACTGTACACTGTAAGTATACCTACCTGAGACACCGGTTACATTTACTGGATACTGTAAGTATATAGCTACCTCAGATACAGGTCACATTTACTATACACTGTAAGTATACCTACCTCAGATACAGGTCACATTTACTGTACACTGTAAGTAAACCTACCTCAGACACAGGTCACATTTACTCTACACTGTAAGTATACCTACCTCAGACACAGGTCACATTTGCTGTACACTGTAAGTATACCTACCTCAGACACAGGTCACATTTACTTTCACAGTAAGTATACCTACCTCAGACACGGGTAAAATTTACAGTACACTGTAAGGATACCTACCTCAGACACAGGTCACACTTACTGTACCTTGTAAGTATACCTACCTCATACACGGGTCACATTTACTGTACTTTGTAAGTATACTTACCTCAGACACATGTCACATTTACTGTACACTGTAAGTATACCTACCGGAGACACCGGTTACATTTACTGGATACTGTAAGTATATAGCTACCTCAGATACAGGTCACATTTACTGTACACTGTAAGTATACCTACCTCAGATACAGGTCACATTTACTGTACACTGTAAGTCTACCTACCTCAGACACAGGTCACATTTGCTGTACACTGTAAGTATACCTACCTCAGACACAGGTCACATTTACTTACACAGTAAGTATACCTACCTCAGACACGGGTCAAATTTACAGTACACTGTAAGTATACCTACCTCAGACACAGTTCACACTTACTGTAACTTGTAAGTATACCTACCTCATACACGGGTCACATTTACTGTACTTTGTAAGTATACTTACCTCAGACACATGTCACATTTACTGTACACTGTAAGTATACCTACCTCAGATACAGGTCACATTTACTGTACACTGTAAGTATACCTACCTCAGACACAGACCACATTTACTGTACACTGTAAGTATACCTACCTCAGACACAGGTCACATTTGTTGTACACTGTAAGTATACCTACCTCAGACACAGGTCACATTTACTTACACAGTAAGTATACCTACCTCAGACACGGGTCTAATTTACAGTACACTGTAAGGATACCTACCTCAGACACAGGTCACACTTACTGTACCTTGTAAGTATACCTACCTCATACACGGGTCACATTTACTGTACTTTGTAAGTATACTTACCTCAGACACATGTCTCATTTACTGTACACTGTAAGTATACCTACCTCAGATTCGGGTCAAATTTACAGTACACTGTAAGTATACCTACCTCTGATACTGGTCACATTTACTGTACACTGTAAGTATACCTACCTCAGACACATGAAACACTTACTGTACCTTGTAAGTATACCTACCTCAGACACGGGTCAAATTTACAGTACACTGGAAGTATACCTTCCTCAGACACAGGTCACACTTACTGTACCTTGTAATTATATCTACCTCAGACACGGGTCACATTTACTTACCTTGTAATTATACCTATCTCAGACAAATGTCAAATTTACTCCACACTGTTAGTATACCTACCTCAGACACAGGCCACATTTACTGCACACTGTAAGTATATAGCTACCTCAGGCACAGGTCACATTTACTGTACACTGTAAGTATACCTACCTCAGATACAGGTCACATTTACTGTACACTGTAAGTTTACCTACGTCAGACACGGGTAACATTTACTGTATACTATAAGAATATAGCTACCTCAGATACAGGTCACATTTACTGTACACTGTAAGTATACCTACCTCAGATACAGATCACATTTACTGTACTCTGTAAGTTTACCTACCTCAGACACGGGTCATATTTTCTTTTCACTCTAAGTATACCTACCTCAGACACAGGTTATATCTACTGTACACTGTAAGTATACCTACCTCAGATACAGGTCACATTTACTGTACACTGTAATTATACCTACCTCAGACACAGGTAACATATACTGTATACTATAAGTGTATAGCTACCTCAGATACAGGTCACATTTACTGTACACTGTAAGTATATCTACCTCAGGCACAGATCATATTTACTGTACACTGTAAGTATACCTACCTCAGACACAGGTTATATTTACTTACACAGTAAGTATACCTACCTCAGACACAGGCCAAATTTACAGTACACTGTTAGTATATCTACCTCAGACACGGATCATATTTTCTGTACACTGTAAGTATACCTACCTCAGACACAGATCACATTTACTGTACACAGTAAGTATACTTACC
>SAYR01061442.1:73-14222 GCA_004382745.1 Argopecten irradians irradians | reverse complement strand
TAATCTATAGCTAAAAGTCCAATTATTACAAATTCCTGGCCGTAATGGGACCCCACGTAGGATAGAGTCAGTGGCATGGTATTTTGTTTCACTTTATGTTGACAGTCTACAAGACATCTTCAATTTCTAAGTGTCATTTGTTGATATATTCCTGAAGAATAAAACTTAACAATACTTTTAAGTTGCTTTTCAACTATCATATGATATTTTAACCAAATTAACATTAATTAACGAAGCTTTTTGATGTTCATCTTTACAAATGCAGTTTTTTTTATTGCATTGCCTTTTTTAAACAAGAGGTCCAAGGAGCCTTATAATGATAACGCTTGGGTATTAACAATTAAGAAGTTGATTAAAGATTTTAAATTATTTGACCCTGTGACGTTGAATGAAGATCAAGTTCATTCATTTGAACGGACTTGGTAGCTACCTACATCCCAGTCTACAAGTGCAGACACAACAGAACCCGTAAACAATTGTATAACATATATATGTAAGTTACATGAATATTAAGTGCTACAACAATAAACCTTGGGATGATAATATCACAGTATAAACTACCGTACACAGTTCAGTTCACAGTATTTTTTTTTACTTTCATGGTACTCCCCACCAATTTGTGGATAGGCGAAATTCAGATTTTTGAGCGTTATGAGTATCTCCCCATGCACAAACAAACTATGGCAGAGCTTTAAAGACCTGGAGACATTATAGAATTAAAACAACCTCCTGCAACTTTAAAATCACACATACGGTAGTATTTTGCATTCTGTATTATTGAACAAGAAGGAGTAAAATCAACAGTGAAAGAGTAGAAAATTTTTACTTTTTGATAGATTAATTTTATTTCATACATATCATGATATGTATCATATCATGTGACAAGTATCGCGATATGTAATGTATCGTGGGGGAAGCGTATTGTTGCAACACTAATGAATATACCAATAAGCAATAAAATCAAACACAACAACCTTTATGGAAAGTTATTGACAAACCATTTCCATATTCAAACTCATTCAGAATATTATAGATGTTAGTCAGCAAAAGTTTTAACTAGAACTGGGACTAGGGAGGGGGAGGGTATACAATTAGCTATTGATTGAGTTTATAGGAAAATTTAGCTATTACAATACTATTGTTATTCTTATTAGTCATGAAATCCTGATTGACCATCAAAGGGGAACTAAACCTTGTTTATGGTCACGTAATCCCAATTGGCTAGCTAATTTGCATTCTGAATTTTATTAAATTCAGTCTATGAATTGATCTTCATGTCGCACATCTGGTGCAGTGTTTGTTTAGAGTTACTTCCCTTTGCTGTGTCAGTGACAATTCATCATTAAACACACTGACAATTGCGATTAAGTACAATGTCAGTGTTTGTTTTTGATTGAATAGCATGGGGGAAAAAGTGACTTTTGATAACAACTGTTATCTGTATCTGTTATCTTATTTAACCTCTACGAGTACTTCATTTTAGTCCAGTTCAGTCCGTTTCAGGTAATTCTAACTGTTGTTCAATGGTAAGAGGACTATCCCCTACAATTTTCACTATTGCAATACTAACGGGGAGCAGGATTTATAATAATTTCAATCACTGCCTCTGCCAGGGATCAAACTCAGGACCTCTGGATTACTAGTCTGACGCTCAATCGATCGAGCAAAAGAGAAGTTATCTCTAGCCGAGTGGTATGTTGTTGCTGGTATTGACCAGGGTTACAACTGCTAATGGGGGGAGGACACAATTGGTTTAACTAATGCAGACTACAATTGCAATGGTATTGTATTCTGGATTCTCTTTAATTCAGTCTATGAATTGGACAGCATGTTGTACATCTGGTGCAGTGTTTGTTTGGAGTTGCTTCCCTTTGCTAGTGTCAGTGACAATAGGACTAATTCACATACCACGTGATACCCAATAATGGCGTTGCAATGACGTTAGGATATCATCTTTTGACGTCATTCCATCACCATTAGATACAGTAGTCCTGCACACACCTTGTCAGGTATCACATGGTACATGAATTTAAAAGTCCTATTCATGATCAAACGCACTGACATTGAGAACAATGTCAGTGTTTGTTTTTGATTGAATAGCATGTGGGAAAAGTGACTTTTGTTAACGACTGTTAGTCTGTTATCATGTTAAACCTCTGCAAGTACTTCATTTTAGTCCAGTTCAGTCCAATGGTAGGATTACTATTGCAATACTATTTCTATTGTGGGGGGGGGGAATTATTGGAATAGTTTAACTAATGCAGACTGCAAATTCAATAGTATTGCATTCTGAATTCTATTAAATCCGTCCATAAATTGGACTTCTTGTCGTAAATCTGGAGCAGTTTTGGTTTAGAGTTACTTCCCTTTGCTAGTGTCAGTGACAATGGAACTAATTCACGTAACATATGATACCTGTTAACGTTTGTGCGGGACTACTTAGTATCTCTAGTGGTAATTGAACGTAACTCTTTGTAATCTTCCGGCTGAAATAGCGTTAGCGTGGAATATCATATTTTGACTTCATTCCATCACCAATAGAAACATCATTCCCCCACAAATGTTATCAGGTATCACATGGTATGTGAATTAGTCCCATTCATGATCAAACTCACTGACATTAAGAACAATGTCAGTGTTTGTTTTTGATTGAATAGCATATGGGAAAAGTGACTTTTGATAACAAATGTTAGCCTGTTATCATATCAAACCTCTGCGAGTATCTCATTACAGTCCAGCTCAGTCCAATGGTAGGATTACTATTGCAATACTATTTCTATTGTGGGGGGGGGGGAATTATTGGAATAGTTTAACTAATGCAGACTGCAAATTCAATAGTATTGCATTCTGAATTCTATTAAATCCGTCCATAAATTGGACTTCTTGTCGTAAATCTGGAGCAGTTTTGGTTTAGAGTTACTTCCCTTTGCTAGTGTCAGTGACAATAGATAGTAATTCACGTACCATATGATACCTGTTAACGTTTGTGCGGGGACTACAGTATCATCTAGTGGTAATCTGGAAATGCTAATACTTGAGTATACTTCAGGCTGAAATAGACGTTGCGTTGAAATGATCAATGATTTTTGACTTCATTCCATCACCAAATAGAACAGTATGACCCAAACAAATTTATCAGGTATCACATGGTACTGGAATTAGTCCTATTCATAGATCAAACTCACTGACATTAAGAACAATGTCAGTGTTTGTTTTGATTGAATAGGCATGTGGGAAAGTTGACTTTTGATAACAATTTAGCCTGTTATAATATCAAACCTCGCGAGTATCATTTTAGTCCAGTTCAGTCCAATGGTAGGATTACTATTGCAATACTATTTCTACTTGTGGGGGGGGGGGGGAATATTGAATAGTTAACTATAGCAGACTGCAAATTCAATAGTATATTGCATTCTGAAGTTCTATTAAATCCGTCATAAATTGGACTCTTGTGTAAATCTGGAAGCAGTTTTGGTTTAGAGTTACTTTCCTTGCTAGTGTAAGTGACAATGGAACTAATTCCGTACCATATGATACCTGTTAACTGTTTGTGCGGCGACTACATAGTATCTCTAGTGGTCATTGATACGTAAACTCTTTGTAATCTACCGCAGCTGAAATAGCGTTAGCGGTGGATAATCATATTTTGACTTCATTCCATCACCAATAAACATATCCCCAACAAATGTTACGTAGGTCCAATGGTATGTGAATTAGTCCCATTCATAATCAAACTCACTGACATTAAGAAAAATGTCATGTGTTTGTTTTTGATTAATTAAGCATGTGGGAAAAGTGACTTGTTGATAACAAATGTTAGCACTGTTAATTATATCAAACTCACTAACGAGTAATACTTTTTATCCAAATGGTCCAATGGTAGAACTATATGCAACTGACCGGTATTTCCCTATACAGAGCGCCTCCTCTATAGGGCGCACGCTTTTTGGCTGAAAAAAATCAGCTAATTCAACAATTTTTGTGCTCAGATTGTGACGTATTTGTCTTTGCAGACGAGGTCTATAAAATACTGTTAACATCAATCGTGAATGCTTAACAGATATCCGATCAGCTATAAATGTATTGCACTGGGTAACTTAGGAATCTTTGCCATGTGGTTTACACATAGAAGTAGCGGAGAATTCCATGTTCAAAACATAAACGTGTACTTGAATGCCCCACACACGTGTATGGTGAAGAATAACTGGCAACAACATTTTAGCGATGTCCTATACAGTTTAATGAATACTTACTGTATGTCTCAAGATCCAATAATTGTGGATAAAGGGTTACTAAAATTTAACAGGCATGTTATCATTTTAAGGCATTTTTAAATTTGTGCTCTTGTCGGTATTTCCTCTGCCAACAAAAAGAAAGTAGCGATCGAAAGCCCGGGTCGCCATTTTTGGTAGCATGGTACAAACAGGCTAGCTAGGCCAAAAATTCGTGGAACAGTACATTTTTAACAATTGTTTACTTGGTGCAACTTCTTTCATAATTATGTAATATCAATACTTATTGACTTCAACGTAATTTGGCTATAGTGGTTTCAGAAAAATAGAAACTAAAGCAAGAATGACTTTAGTTCTGTTTCGAAACAAACATCTAAAAGGCTCAAATAACGGCGCCCCAGGGCCATTAAACCGGCCGCCCGCGCCTGATTGGAAAGATAGGCGGGATTGTGCTATTGTGGGGGGGGCGGACGCGGCGAATTATTGAATAGTTTATACTAATGGCAGACTGCAAATCAATGGTATTGCATTCTGAATTCTATTAAAATCGTCCATAAATTGGACTCTTCTGTGTAAATTTCGGAAGCGAAGTTATTGGTTTTTAGAGTTACTTCCCTTTGCTGTGTCATTGAACAATTGGAATACAATTCACTTACCATTAGATACTGATTTAACGTTTGTGGCGGCGACAGTTAACAATACGATCATCGGTACCTTCATCATGTCGGGTAAATGTATACAAATCTTTTGTAATCTTCCGGCGACAGAAAGGGTTAGACTGTGGATATCCATATTTTGAAGTCATTCCATCACGATAAAACATCAATTCCCACAAATGATTTTATGCAGGTACTCATCGATGTAATGTGGATATAGTCGCATCATGATCCAAACTACTGACAATAAGAGAAATGTCCAGTGTTTGTGTTTGATTTGATAGCATAGTGAACAATCGAAGCTTTTGATAACATAAATGTTAAGCATTGCTTATCAAATCAAAAACCTCTGCGAGTATCTCATTTTAGTCTCAGTTCAGTCCAATGGTAGGTATACTAGTTTGCAAATACTATTTCTACTTGCGGGAGGCGGGAGGCGACGCCACTTATGCGATCAGATTAACTAATGCAGTGATGCAATTGAATACTATATGTAATGGTATTGTTAATGTATCTGTAATCTGAATTTTATTATGCAAGAATTGGTGCAATGCTGTAGTTGGTTTAGAGTTCTTCAACGGATCTTATAAAGTGTTCAATTAATTTTCTTGGTTTTGATAAATGAGATTCTCTATGACTAACTTTTTGTAATGCGGACTTATTATTGCAAGATCTTGCGGTCAAGGTTTGAAAAACAGACTTACAATACTTATTGCCTTATGCATAATAATTGTTAATTAGAAGCTTGTGGACACAATAACGTGAGTAATATTTTTCTGAGCTTATAAACTTTGTTTGTGTGTAATACTAAATGAGTAACAGCCTTGATTATTTATTTTAAGCTATTTCATGGAAAATGTTTCATTATAGAAATTTATCGTGACAGAGGCTTATATATGTGGTATTAAATCTGCCCCTTGGCAATATAACCACTAAAAGCCTTGTGAACACTATAACTGAAGTAAATATTCACAAAGGCTTAAAAAATAAATATATTAATACAATCTGTAGGTAAGTTGATATCTGGGAAGGTTTTAATTGAAAATTGTCTGACAGTTCTTAGAGAGTTATTGCCTTTATAGATTGTTTTAGACACCAGTATATTAATCCTTAAATAGAATATATGCTGTTAACATCTATAACGTTTTTGGAAGAGTTTGCAAATGTGAAAATGTTTGTTTAGTAATTCCATTAGGGCTTAATATTGTGTTTCATTGAATTGCTGCATTTCTTGCTTTGTTTATATAATATATAGAGCCGAGTGTAAAGTAACATTTATGACATGTTGGTAATTCACGCCAAAGATTAAAATACCACGAGTTGATGTACCCCGATATATATGTATTTCCCTGAACTGGAATTACAGGAAAATATGACTTCCGGGACACCGTCTCCACAACAAATCATTTCCAAAATGTCATAGGACATTGTTTATTGCTTTTTTTGAATTTACTAAAACATGAATTCAAACCCAAAGATTAAATTACACGAGTTGAAATGTACGCCCGAAATATATGATTTCCCCTAAAGAAGTAAACAGGAAATAATGACTCCGGACGCACCTCTACTCAAACAAATCCATCACAAATGTCAAGGACATTGTTTTATTGCTCTTTTTGAATTTACTAAAGACATGAATTCAACCCAAAATTAACGACCACGAGTTGTAATGTATGGGCAACCTAACCATAATTTGCTGCAAATGTGTTCATTTAAGCCATATGTGGTTATGAACTACGATATGGTTTTTAACTTAAAACAACATTGTCATACTTGTGAACTTGACATCATCTCTTCCTACCTAATTTGTAATTATCACAAGATGATTAGTCATCTCTATGAACTTCAACAAGTTATGCCTACGCCTATCCTACATCTGTTACACATATCCACCTAGCCTGTTGTAATTCTTCCCTTCCACAAAAACAACATGTACGCCGGAGCCTGATAGCCCTCAGGCCATCCATATCTATCCCACTACTCCTAACCCAGTAAAAAAGAACATTGAAGAAGATAACACCATTTCCCAATTGCTGTTTACACCTTAAATTCTGGCAGTAAATAGAATAACACAAAAATAAAATGAACATATCTCAAATTAAAATCTGCGAGTTCAATCCCCAGACATTGTTGGTAGTAGGATGTCAACATGGCAATATTGCTGATGAGGTACAAATTGTAGAAAATCCCGCAAGAATATCCTTCAATTATGTGTGTTTCGATGAAGTGGATCATCCCTTGAAGTTGTGTCGTGCGCCAGTGGTCGTGTTCTACTGGGAACAGTGCCGTGTTGAGCAGGATCGTATCAATGGAAGAACGCCTATATGAAACAGAAGTGCAGCCATATTCAATTTTTATAACAGCAGACAAGGTGGCGACAGACAGCCATCGTTGTACAATTTAAACGTGTGTTATTGAAAACAGCTAACAGCTTGTGTAGTTGCCACAGTCAGTATGAACACTGCTGGTTACAAATCTGGGAGACTCCTTGTTGGAGACTGACAGAACTTTCTACCGACAAACCTAGACAGGGCAAAGATGCAAAGATGTCAATCATAGAAGATTCAAACGGTCCATCATCTTAGTGAGGTATAGGTACACATTACCAATGGCTCCAGGTATCACACATGGTACTGGTGTCTGCAGCCTACTATCATTTCAAGGTCGTCAACTAAAAACACATTATGCAGCCCATTTAGCAAGCACTTCAATGTATTCTTTGATAATTTCAAAGAATTTTATATAGCATGTGTCGTCTGCCATCAATAAAGATATTTACCCAGATATTCAAACATTGTAAATGGGCTGTATTTTTATCAGACTTAATGCTATTAACTTGTAGATGATTTTTTTTTTATTTCAAATCTAATTATCACAGAGAAATCAAAGTAATACTGGTGTCATATTTCTTTTCATGCTTTTGTTTTGAATATCATCTGCATGCCCTACTTACATAAGACTAATTGGATACCACTCCATCTGTACCCACAGCTGTTCCCCTACAATCTGGGACCTGATGGGTGTGGCTTACTCACTTCCAAAATGGTGGCACTAGTGTCATGTGACTGCGAATGTGGACAGTATGGTACAGCGTGACAGCACTACAATTTGACTGGGTAAGTTTTTTTAATTCTGAATTGCGATTAAATGTCATTTTACCCATTATTCCTCTGATTTTCTGTCTTGTATGATTGTGGCATTTCACCCAGAATTCCTATGTACCTTACAGATATAGACAATGTTGGTATACTGATATCACACTCGTAAGTACACTGGATATCTTTTACAGATTTCAAAATCAGGACAAAATGTTGGTTAAACTACATGTCTTTGTAAGACAGTTGAATGTGGCATATTTTAGTCTCCATGCAACACGAAGGGAACAGCTAGGTTTTTATGTGTTATTTTATTTTTTTTGTCTCGAGCACAAAACATCAACATCAGTGAGCTAAATATCAACAAATTATATATCTCCCAAATATTTTGGAAGCTCTGCTAATTTAAGTTAAAGCATATTTACATTTCTCCTCTTCACATAGATAAGGGGAGGTCATCCATGCTGTGACAAACAGCGGGTTGGACAACTTATAACATCCTTAACATGTATCTGATATCTCCTTACAAAATATAAATCATATGTAATATACCAGATATTGATAGTTGTAGAATCGGTGAGACTAAAAAACAATCTTAAAACTTAAGCAATCTTCCTCTAGCTGATATTTGTCAAAGAATGGAGAAGTAACCAGAACCATCTCTGTGCACTCCGTGACCAAATACTGCCAGAGGGCCAAAAAACTCATTTACCTTGACCCCAGATAATTTGTCCTTGTCAACGATAGACAATTACTCCAAAGGGTGGCCAAGTACACCAGGACAATCCACTAACGACAAAATCTTCACCAAAATATGTGTTTCTCAGCAACACCATCTGAAAAAAAAAATTATTTTCCAATCCAATATTGTAGAAGTGTTGGTCCCTGCTTACTTAGTCATTGTGTAATCTGTCGTCCCAGAACTGTTCACACCACTAACCTGGCTCTAATGGATTCCATCATAGATCAGTCATCACACGTGATGAAGACCAGCTGAATCAGCACTTCTATCAAACTTTTAATTGGAGACCTGAAAATGAATGTTCTCTTTGATAATCAGTTCCTAAACCTCTCTATTTGGAACAAATCCTTTGGTAAAAATATTAAGGATAGAACTTGTAACCAAAAAAATAATAAACTCTGAAATATTAACTACTGCCTTGAATTTGTTACTGTGTCAACTTTCCACTCAAACAAAACACAATCAACCTGTCCATTTTTTAGTCAAAGTTTATTAAACCCATTATTCTCCAAAACATAATTCCGCTACTTCAGTCACTATGGAATCCATGGAAGTAAATGTGTCACCTTCAACCAACAAGAGCCAGAGGGCCTGTATCGCTCACCTGGTTTGTAATGCCAAGACAATGAATAAAGTTCATTGTTCTTTTCTGAAAGAATTTGAATATTTTTTCCTTATTCCTCTATTGGGCCCCGCCTCCCCGCCCCCGGGGGTCAGAGCCAATTATACAAGTCTGTTCCCCTTCCCCAAGGATGTTGTGCCAAACACAAATCCATGTAGAACTCTAGGACAAGAAGCATTTATGAGAGTTACCTCTATTTCCCCTAGTGGCCCACCCCTCCTGCCCCTGCGGGTTCAGAGCCAAAAATTATACAAGTTCTGTTTCATCTTCTCCCGAAGGATGTTTGTTGGCCAAATTTGGTACATACATGCGAAATCTCAGGACGAGAAGCGATTTTTGGATTTACCTTTATTTCCCCTATATGGGCCCGCCCCTCCCTGCCCCTGGAGGTCAGAGCCAAAATTTATTAAATCTGTTCCCCTTCCCGAAGGATGTTTGATGGCCAAATTTCAAGTTACAATCCCCTTTCTATTTCCCCGATATATTGGCCCACCCCCTTCCTGCCATGATGGACCTTAGTAAAGTGTATCTATAGATAGTTTATCACGGACCTTAGTAAGAGTGATCTAATATATTAGTTGATCACCGGACCTAGTAAGTGATCTATATATAGTTATCACGGACCTTAGTAAGTGATCTATATATAGTTATCACGGACCTTAGTAAGTGATCTATATATAGTTATCACGGACCTTAGTAAGTTATCTATATATAGTTATCACGGACCTTAGTAAGTGATCTATATATAGTTATCACGGACCTTAGTAAGTTATCTATATATAGTTATCACGGACCTTAGTAAGTGATCTATATATAGTTATCACGGACCTTAGTAAGTGATTTATATATAGTTATCACGGACCTTAGTAAGTGATCTATATATAGTTATCACGTACCTTAGTAAGTGATTTATATATAGTTATCACGGACCTAGTATAGTGAGTGCTATATAAGTTCACTCACATACTTGAATCTAATTTCATTGTTAACGTGACTTGACCTATCCACAGACCATTCCCTCAAACAGTCCAGAAGTCAGTCACTAGTGGGAAGGTTTAATGATATTTAATATTGTTTAATCCCAACAGGTTTCAATATTTATTGTAAAATATTCAGTCAGACGTTAAACTGTAAAATATTCAGTCAGAGACGTGACCTTGAAAACATGAAAAAGCAAGTTTTCTTAGATGTGGCTTTGCTTTCACTCGCAGTGGCAGCTATTATTGGGCACATATTTGTAGGACTGCTCCAGTACTGGTTTTCACGGGTGATATCACTTGGGTCACTTTGGGGCACTATTTGTAGGACTGCTCCAGTAACTGTGTTTCATGGGTGATGATTCACTTAGGTGCGCTGGTTATTTACGGCGGTGAATCACTTGGGTCACTTTCAGACAAGTTATAAATCATCACCAGAAAATGCTATTTCACACTTTGATCGGCAGAACATGATTCACACTGATATCGGTACACAAAGTATCTTATCAGGATGCGTAACATTACTTGATCAAGTCACTACATTGTAGTTTTAAAAATTCAATTTGGTTTTTATAACGCTCTCCAATATCACTAAAGGGTACAAAATGATTTTAACATAGCATGTCAAAATTATCAACTGCAAGTAGCCTCGAGAAATCTTATCATCATTAAGTCAGTGATCTGACAATGGAGTCGATATCATTATAACACTGTATTAACCACGTTATATATCCACCTTGAATGCCGCAAGTTTATGGCTGAGGGTAGGTGGTCTCTCCCAAAGGGTACCTAGCAAAGTTTATCATTAATGATGCGATTTACATGCCCCTTAGGCAACTGAAAAGTGTGTGCAAGCACGCCACCCAATCCCATCTGTATCGGTGTAATTAGCTGCCGAGTAGTAGCTACCTGGAACACCGTTTACCTGTGTCAATAACGAGGAGACGAAAGTCTACCTGTATAAACTTCCAGTAAAGTAATAGGGAGATAGCATCCTTCTCTGTTCAATTTATGGGGATAACGAATGCTGTATATAATATTAGACTTTGTATACCTAATAACATAAAATCTTAGAACAAATAATGAATCTTCAAATATACAACAAAAATCCTGTTTACAGCACAGTACCGTATCAAATTATATTCCTTTTACCTATAAATTTCCCTTTGCCTTAAAATCAGAATTTAATGTAGTTAGTGCATTTTATTAATAGTCTTAAGGATTTGCTAAATAATCATAAGGCACATCTTTACATGAAACTGAGACCTTACTAAGACAAACTGTTTAAAATCACATTTATTTGTCAACAATAATAGTATACACAACTGTAACAGTGAGTGGTGATCAGAGTCGGTGAAAGGCTTGTATAACGTTACGTATCAGAAACAAATTCTGCATATTGATCAAGAGTATAAATTTGCTCCAACGCGACGACAATAGAAGCAGAAAATTACAGGAATTGGATCTGGTAAGTCCACTAGTCAGGCCTCTACAGCGAGATGTCTTTAACATGTAGTGATGGATTCAGTCGTGCAGACGTTGTGAAGGATATGATGAATGAAAACGCTTGCATTCATGTTTTTTTCTCTTGTTTTAAAACGATACAAAATTTCCTGAGAGATTAAAATAGCTATTTGAACACCAGAGTATCTGCCTGTTTTTTTCCCCAGGATGCACGTTAAGTCGTATAAATGAATAACCAACACGACAAACAATGGGTATTTAATCTTCCAAGGCATTAATCAATAGGTCTGCTGATACAGTTTGTGTTGCGAAAATCAAACATTTTCATTTTTAAAAGACATTAGCGTATTGCCATCTGTATAACTTTGAATTCAGGTACATATTTATTTTAGGTGAGAAAAACTATAGACCTAGGGATAAACCAACTGGGACACAGCCTTAAAAACAAGTTGAATGTTATTAATGTTATAAAATCAAGTGAGATGAAGCATTCTTTTTTTAAGTTCAAAAATATCAATTTCCAATTATAATACATCCAAAGGCTCTTTGCCACTGACCAGCAGTCAGTACCTGGCAACTGACCCACCTGGGATTCAAATCTAGGACCCAGAGGTGGTGGGTCGATGGTAATATTTTGGGACATCTAAACTATACTCAGCCACCATTGCCCTTAATAAACAATTCACCCATCTGTATTTCAGGAAAAAGACTGAAGCAAAAATTGGTAAAATCTGATAATCAGTATTTTTTACAAATCTAGAAAACATCATCTGGGGATGCAGTTGCAGGAGAAATTACTTTGAATGAATTAAATATACTCCACTGCTGTTTATGTCTAACTAACTCAAAAAATTTATATAAAATAATTTAATTGACATATTTCGACGGATTTTTTTGGGGGCAGTGTAAATTATTAATTAGAAGCTAAAAACTTTTCAAAGGTGGTAATGGTGTAAATTTAAGTAAAGGCCCGTTCACACAGTAAAACAAGACACATACAATTAGTTTTATAAAACTTGTGATGTATAAACCTTCTATGTGCACACTGTAAACCTCAAGCTGTATATACCCCCTGCTGGAGTTCCCGTAACTTAATGTTATCACAACACTCTGACCATTGCAGTCAAGATGGACAACATGGAAGCAGAAAGATGATTTTGATATACTGTACGAATGAGTTTTACTTGTGCAGGTTCACTTTATTAAAAGATGTTGATATAAAATATTGACCATTAACTCTTGTAATATTCCTACAGTAATTAATAAAACTTTGTTATTCTCTCTAGTACAATTGATCTGCCATAATATATATAATTATTATTTGATAAGTAATGATTAATTAGGTTCCTATGTCCAGAAAATGCCTTTTTTGTACTCCTGGCATCCATTTTCTTTGTAAATTTTCTAATATGTGTATCAGTTTTTATGATGTTGTGCCCCATCCCTATCCCTGTCAGCTGTGAGCTGGTCACTGATTGGTCAGTCTGGCCAAAGTGTGTACGTCTTGGTTTACAGGATAGAGCATGCTCTATTCTAAAATGTGGTTTATCTTCCTGGCAGAAGGATTATGCTACAGAGGAATAAGCTAGTTCACACAATGCTATTTGCTTTATGCAACAAGGTTTATCATCCTTGATCTACTATGTGAACGGGCCTTAAGTAACTTGTGTAACTGAAGAAAAATTTCTTATTCGACTTCTCCTGGTTTAGGGAAAACATACCATTTGAAGCGGTGTAGAATCTTTAAAGAAATGGTCATTTTGATACTTGTCCATTTTTAATTTGAAAAGGGTCCCATAGTCGTGCCCTATGAATGCCAGCACTATAGACTTTCTCTATCACAGGCAGCACTAGATTCAGTATCTACACAAATAAAAACTCAATATATAGGGCCAAAATCGCACTACCACTAAGGCTCAATAGTTGGATTACAAGGCTTCTTCGATTAAGGCCTTCCTTCTAGATTCATCAGCAGGCCTTTGCCTCATTCATTTATTTCTTTAATTACCGTGATCTTTCACCTTAATTAAATTCAACTCTTAAGCAATTTAAAACTTGCGTTGGTTGTCTTCATTTTGGTCTTCAACACATTCGCCCGACGACAGAACAAAGACATCTAAATTGAGGCTCCGTCTTGGCAAGAGTCACTAAGTATATTTCATCCAAGAATTCCCACACAGTGTTAAAGCGGCTTTAATGATAAAAGATATTCCTAAAACATGCTAATGATAATGAATATGCTGCGACAATTTTTCAGAAAGGCTCTTGTCATTCGAGTTGGTCTTGTACAAGTAATACATGCTTTTAAGTGACCCCTGAAATACACAAGGCATACAATCGAGTGGTATGGCTTCAGGTTGA
>SAYR01061440.1:0-15057 GCA_004382745.1 Argopecten irradians irradians | reverse complement strand
CTAGAAACGGGTTTTAGCTACGATATAACAGGAGCCTTTCAAAGGAATGTAGATTTATCATTGCAAAATATTTCATAACTGTCGATTAATTGTAAAAAAAAATCAGATTAATCACACGTGTATAAATTTTTGTGACTTCTGGGTTATTTTTTTAAAGCCATTGTTTTAGATCGTAATTCCAAATCAACAGATTAGTTATTGTACACAATACATGTACATTGAAGCTTAAGACCGGAAACTGAATCATTTGCAATTTAAATGTGACCGATTTCAAGATCCGTATCTTTTCAGGATTCATTTTTTAAATTACAGTTTTTTGTCGTTTTCTTCACTGTATTGTCTTCAGATTGTACACTGATTTACTCTTGGTTTTAACTTTCGCGTGACTTCTCATCCATGGAGAGTACAGCAAGTTCTCTGTAGTTTTCCAAATCTTTTTCATTGTTAAAATGAACAGTTCGGAGTTCGCTTTTTAGTATAATCACAAAGATATGAAAATGTCATTGAAGAAGGTTATTACATTTTCTTGCATTTGACCTTAGCACATGATCATCAATCTCACGACCTTGAGATTCTGTAACATGACTTTCTGTTGGATTCTGACCAATTCCGCTTGTTATATCCAAGCGAAATACTGAACAGATTTTGACTTTTGACCCAATGACCCTGATTTTTGTACAATTAACCCTGTAACAGTATCCAGAGAAACGAAAATTGTCTGCTTATTATACTATGGGGTTAACACCGTATACTGTCTACAGCTCTTGCAGCAAATTCCTGTTGGTTTATAAACTGACATATAAGACATTTTTTGTCTGCTAGCGGTGTAAAATATCAAAAGAAACTACAGAGAACGACATCTGGTAGCGAATGGATAACCTTAATTTAATAAGAATATATAGTAAACTTCAGGCTCGTCCTTTTCGCCTTAGTAAAATTTGCATCACGACGATCCCAAAGAGGCACTACTCCTCAAAAATGGTAAAATGATGTTTTCTGTACTTACGACAGAACAAAATATCAACCCATTTTACAAATGCTGACTTATTTTCGTTATTTCCCCATGACCTTTGATATGCGCAAAAAGCATGTATAAATTATCAATGAATAAGCAAAAAACAAATTTAAAAATATTTGCATATGATATTGGGAAAAGTAATATATTTTTCAAATACCGATATCTTATAAAACATGTGGTCCTCGATCAAACTTTCACAATTTGCTAGCTTGAATAGTGTAGCTTATAACCCTACCCCCATTTCATTGTGTTCTAAGATGGGTCATATTTGACTTTTTTAAAACAAGCCGCAAAATTACCATTCAACATTAGTTCATGTGTTTTTTGTGATATTACATCTGGCTAATGTATGTTTATTTTTATGGCTTTCTTCATATTTTTGGGTTTAAAAATAACCGGATGCGTCTTAAGAATTCTGAATTTTGATCCGGATCCCTTTTCGGTGTTTGAAAATCCATTTCCATTTACGACAAGAAAAGCAAAACTTCAAAGATAACAACGAAGTTTCACTTAATTGCTTTTATTTGATTCACTTAATATTTAAGACATTCCATATTTTATGCAGGCAATTTTCACTTGTTGGGTGTGTAGCTTCCGGTGTAGCGGCATGCGAATCGGCGTCGTTTTCAAAAATATGGACCTACCTTAACCTCCCACTGACTACATTTTGATGCAGGAAATACACAGGAAATTACCGATAATGACATTTACTAGAGCGTTACACAATGCAAGCAACTATTGTTAAAAATAGATAAAGCAATCTCCGTTCAGGCAAAACTCATACTCATTATATATTTATTGGATTTAACTCCATTTTACAGGACATCAATTCCAATCAATGTCAATTCTAAATTTCTATGTGTCTATACAAGTATGAGTGCGTCTCCAATTCATATTCTGCATTTTGTCTTATTCATCACATCAAACCTTCTCTAAATAATCAACGTCGAAATGTCATGTTGAACTGAGATTTATACTTTGTTGTGCCCTAACATCAAAACTATTATATTCAATAAAAATAAGTTTGCTCCAGAACTTTGCTTCGGGTTTAAAGTTATATGTTATATTTTTCATACTCACGAATCAAGATACATAGCTTTTAAAATGTCATTCATCACCAAAAGTTACTAACAATTTGAAAATTACAGTACTTTCAATGCATTTGTTTTAATTTTACAAATACAAGTAGGAGCAGAAAATGAGTTTTAGCAGTACTGTCAAAAATCATTATATGTACATATACATGTATAGTGAAGCGAAATGAGTACCATGACCACGAAGCCAAATTGTGGTTTACAATTTCATTTCACATTTTTACAGTTTTATTAGTAATTGTAAAGTGATTTCTGCAGGACAGTTTCCATCTAAACATACATAAGGCATAAAAACAACAATTTTAGAGTACATAATTTCTGTGTTGTAACTAACGTTCATAAGGCATCTGAAACCATGTGAATTATTTGCAAGGCTTAATTCATCAAACCTTATGGTTTTCAATAGATTATTGTAGAAAAATTAACAGGCCAAAATATTCGCCCAGTTACGGCACATATAACTTTAACTCTTCAAACGTTATTCTATATTTCGGTAAAACACGCACACTGCCAGATAGCTGTGTACGTGTTAGAGCCATGCAATTTGTTAAATGAGATATTATACAAATAGTCTACCCAATTCACCAAAAATGGTTAATCTCCCGTACTTTTAATCTAACTTGATCGTTAAAACACATCAATAACAAAATATTGAAACATTCATTGTTAAACATTTCAAAACGTTATTGAATTATTGTTTCATTTTTTTCAGAATGTATACAGGTGTGTATAGATATCTCAGCTGCGAGACATCCGTCAGAACCATCCTCTATACACCTGGCTGAAGAGTTCAAACATTACCTCCTAGACGGCGGGACCATACAATTATCTGACGAATCACAGACGGTGTTGCAAATAGACGAAACTAGCATCCAGATAACGCCACACAGTTTACCAGAAAATGGCAAGGAGCCTTGTATTTAATTCTGAAATTTCTGAAAGCATAATTATCAGTACTATTTCAGGTCACCCATGACGAACTTTGAAGTTTTGTATTTAATGTCATTGTCTCATTCCTCCTAACGTGCGACAAACAAAGAAAGCGAAACTAAACGAAACAAAATGGATCGAAACAAAATTTAAAATAGAAATTGTCATTGGGCAGTTTTACGGGCTTTTTACTGACAAGAAATATATTAAAGATTTAAAGTTATTTTGCCGATATGACTCTGATTAAAGGTCAAGGTCAGTCATATTACCAAACTTAGTAGCCTGTTATCTCAGCATGCGATAGACCCACTAGTTCTCTAGGCCTTCCAGAAATTCACAAAAGATTGTTTGAATATTTTAGGTGTTTTTGGTCCCTGTGATCTTGAATATAGGTCAATGTCATCATATTAAAAAATCATGGTAGCCCTTTATCTCAACATGCTGCAGGTCCAATATCAGGTCTCTGGACCTGTTAGTACTTCACATCAAGTAGTCTAAAGATTTTAACATTTTTGATCCAAGTGATCTTAAATGTCAAGGTCACTAATCTCAACAAACTTGATTGCCATTTATTTCAGCATGACATAAGCCTAATAGTATAGGCTTATGGCAGAGGGCTAATATAGGCATAGCCTGTTGCCCAATCCCAATTGTAATACTACAATAAAATATTCTACAATGAAAAAAGCCTAATAGTAGGTTTCTAAGTCTTTAAGAACTTGAGAAGAAAATTTTTAACGGTTTTTCCCGAAAAATTGTATTTTTGAACTTTGACCCAACGTGTTTCAAACCGGAAGTAGATGTTTTACAGAAAAAGTGCTTAAAGTTGTTTGTTACAGTTTTAATTCTTCATAACATATCCAAAAATAAAAGAAAGCAGAAGGGAGGTCATAGTGGCCATAAAGGATATTTGGCTTACTTTATTTTGTTCATGAAACTTGAAAATCATTCGAAAATATTATTCGGTTTCAGCAAAACTGGACAAAACGGAACATTTGCCCTCCTGTTTAACCCCCCACCCCCCTATAACTCACAAGGGATTAATATACTATATCATTATGCCCTAACCCTCGGGACAAAAATATTGGTATACATAATTCTTATCATTACGTTTAACCTTCTCCCATTTCCCCAGGTACTCCGTATGTAAACATCAGCCACGGCGAATTCACTGTTCCTGTCGGGAAAACGGTCATTCTCCAAACCTACGTCATCGCATCAACAGAGGCTACATCTATTCAGTGGTTTAAAGTAGAAGATGGCAACCACTTTGCTATAGAAATAGACAACCAGCGATATTACGGAGGCTCTGATGTGTGTCCCACGTTAATCATCCGAGAGACAGTCACAGACGACCAAGGACAGTATATGTGCTTAGCTACCAGTAGTAAAGGAACTGGCTCCAGCGACACCTCCTCACTGTACATTGTGTCGGGTATATTGTTAAGTCACCTGACCCATAGCTATTGTGTTTTGTCCGTCGTCTTCCGCCATGCTTCATGCATTTTTTTTTTGCTTCTGAAATTCTATATGTGCACGTTGGCTGAAACTTTCCTACAATAATTCTGCCATTGTCCCGATCAAGTGTTGTTATTTTTGGAGCGATCCAAAATCCAATGTTGTACATCTGCGATCTAATTGTCCGTACAGCCTTTCAAATTGTATGGTACTTATTTATCTGCATATCATCGCAGTGATATATGTCTGATATTCTCGATTGAACACGACCGGTGCGAGCAAACTCTATCATTGTTAAATCGAAATCCTTCGTTCATGTCCGGTTATGAAGGGCGAATATAATGGGTTCGGTTGAAACTGTGAAACTGTGGTAATATTTCTGTAAATTATTGATAAAAAACGGGTTCCATTAAGGTAGTTTTCTGGTGAGGATTTTGAAGTGAACAAAGGGACGTAACTCTTTAGCAACATTTCTATGACGTAAACCAATTTTTAAAATATTTTTGGTTATTAAGGTGTTTACTGTTAAAAAGAAACTAAATATGATGTTTCCATGAAGTCACAAGTGTTTATTTATAGTTTTAGTGAAGAATAGTATCATTTTACGACATATCGTATATCGGCGCAATGACCGGAAATGTAAACAATGTCGGTCGAGTTTCATGTGTGTGGTGAGAGTGACGTCTTTCAACCGTCATTAGGAGAATAATATAGAGTCAGTGCACTTGTAATGTGACACTAGAAGAACGATAAACATGAAACACCAAGATTTAGTTTATCGTGGAACTTTAGGCCTAATTAATACTTAATAGCAAACTGACTGGTGACTAGACGGACAGACCAACTTGCAGTTGGGCAGTCGAGCTCAAGATTATAAACTTGACAGCTGCCCTGGAATGTTGAAAGAATGATCATGCTGATAATTTACGACAGTGTGTTTGGTGATACAGTTGCGGAAAGTGAGCCCTGTCTTACATCGATTTCACGTAACTGCCTCTAAGTACTAGTACGTAATACTGACTGACACTGTTCAGAATATCTTACAGTCTTAGGCTAACAAGTTATTCAAAGTGGCAAGATCTTCCAACTGACGGCAGTAAATAAGGTACATTCTAAATGTAAGTACATTTATATTTTTATTACATTAATTATAAACGCAATTATCAAATGCAATATATTAACAATGTGTAAAACACTTATTCTATAGCTAAAATGTTGTACATTGCACTCAGGTAATATTCCCATCAGCCCCTCCACACATGTACAATGTGCACACATTAATATTCATTTATCAGATTTCAGGTCTATGATTTATAAATTATACTAGGTTAGGGTATTAGAAAAGAATGAAAACTTGTTCAATCCTCTGTTTTTTCTGAACTGATATTGTTGTAAAATTTATGAAAGTAACAAATCATGATTTCTTTGACACATGAAAGGCCTAATTGCTATACATCATGTACATTATGTTTCTCATATTATTTGTTACAGAATGGCTGCAGCACAATCACAGTATTATTCGACTAGGAACCACTCCAGGAGCAAATTTGTGCTTCAACATGTGGTGTAACAAGAGGAAATTGAAAATTCTGTGATCAAAAACATTTTCAGTTTTGGTACTCTGACAATTTAATTTATCATAATGGTGTAAAATTTTCTTGGACATGTGTCAATACACATAATGTGAAAGGGCATATATACCTGGTGTATGTTATCGGGTGAAATTCTATTATATGAAATAAATAAATCAATAATGCAGTATTGTGTTAGCTTCTTTCATGTTGGATATTAATAGACATGAACTGTACATGTGTAATATAAGAGGAGCAGACAAATACATGACAAGACAAGAGTTCCAATCTTGGATCTCAAATTTACAGATAAACTACTGTACCTAATACTGATCCAGAACCATATTACACATGTATAGGAATAGTCTAGAATTAAATTTCTTAATTCATGCCAATGAAGGCAATTTCTGGTGCAAAATCTCTAATATATAGTACCTTCACATACAATGTACATATATAAATTTATATATTATATAACAATATATAAACAATACAACAACCAACAACAAAATTTCTTGCTAGCACTTTTGTTGTGTCATGATTGATGGCTCTTTATATATATCTGGTATATACTTGTTAGCTGTAAGGCGGAGTAAATTAAACATGCAATGATTAATTATTTATGTATAATAATGAACTGGATACAGAAGTCTGAAGCAGATGTGAAATGGAATTCTAATGATTTATAATTTTTTTTACAACTTATATTCACTATTCACATATCATATCTAAAATGGATATTTCTTTTCCGACATTTACATAGTTATGGCATTACACCATTCATTCTTCTTGTGAAAACAATAAAATGTTAAATACATATAGGTGAAATTAAAAAAAAGACATTTTTTATTAAAGTAATTTATTCAACATACTTACATAATTGTAGGTATGTAAAATAGATATGAATATTATAACTAAGACCTGTACTTTGTGGTTCTGTCAGTCATGTTAAAAGTGGCAAAATTTATTATTATATATGATTCTCGATGTCCTCTATTTGTATCTGAAAAACAATATAAATTTTGAAAAAAATTAATTAACTATATACTATTACTATTTTGGAAGAATAAAAAATGTTTGTTGCAATGTTTGCATTAAATTGGATGCACCCCAAATGAATAGCAATGTATTTGGTAAATCGGGCCAGTTTAAATAAGTAGGCATTTTCAAGAAGCTATAGAGAAAAAAGAAGCATACCAACATATATTTTTTATTGCATTTTTTTGTTTGTCAATAACCCCTCTTTCAAAAAATTCATAAGAAAAAAAATGTATTTACAAGAAATTTTTGACCCCTCAGCAGAATACATCCTTAATAAACATTTTTTGAAAACTATTTTTATGAACGTGAAAAATGTCATGTCGTTGCAGATGGAGAGCGAATTGAAGACGTCCAAGAATCACCGACTCTCACTACGAAAGGCCATGCTACGTGTACATACCACGAAGGAAATCTGCTTGATCTTCATTGTGGATATTGTGATGTGGCTGTTTGTATCAAATGTGTATCTGAGAAACATCAAAACCATTCAATATCTGATGTTACCACTCATGAAATGAAAGAGTGCATCAAACATTTTATTGATGAGACGGAGGGAAAAGAGATTATCAGCATCAAACAGGACATCATCGCTACCGGTAGGCAGTTAGAGGAAAACAAACTTCACTTCCACAAACTAGCACAACAGCTAAATACTCAATCCAACCAATTGCTAGAGGAAATAAAGTTGCAATCAGCTCAAATGTTGTCTCGCTATAAACAACTGGAGGAAGACAATTCCAATCTACTTCAAACCTTTCAAAAAGACCTTGAAATATACGAAACGCAACTTAATGAAAAAGTAAAGACATGCAAAGCAGCACTTGAGCTGGGTTCTGAGAAAGTCATTCACGATGTTGGATATGGGATTAAGTTTACTGCTACACGTCCTGTAAAACCTTCCCTGAATATCCCTTCTTTAATTCCAGAAGAACTAAAGAAAACTTTAATTGAAAAATCGTTCGAAGATTTTCCTCTCCTGGCAAGGTCAATGTCAGTTGCACCACAAAGTGGAAGAGAAAAAGAAACTATTGACAAGCTAAATGATTGCCATATTGCCTGAGAAGAAAACGTTAGAGGAGTGGAGTCTTCCATACGTAGTTACTTTCATTTGTCCAACCAAGGACGGTGAAACATGGGCTTATATTGATGTTGGTGACTTAATTCTCTTAGACAAGACAGGCACTGCAAACCAAACGATCAGACACACTACCTGGATCAGAGACATTTGTCTGTCACCGACAACTAATATGTTGTGGGTTTGTGATGGGAACGGAGACAACCTCGAGCTCGTGCCCGGACGACTAATGAGGAGATTCAGAAATAGAGAGAAACCACTGTGCATCTGCATTACAGCCAGTAACCATGTGATTGTTGGTACGGATAACCGAATCACGAAATATACTCCAGAAGGATCACAAGTGCTTACTTCACCAGCTACAGACCATGGCGAACCAATTGTGTGCTATCCAGGAAAGATATCGGAGTGCCCGGTAACCCATAATGTCGCCGTAAATTACTATGGAACCATGGGCTATGAAAGTTTTGTTACTGTCATGGATAAATATTTCAGACAGCTGTTTGTCATTGATAGCAAAGTCTCTTTTACTTATTTCAATCCCTGGGATGTTGTGTTTGACAACACCGGTAACCTAGTCAAAACTATTTTTCTCTTCAGTGGAGAAGGGAAGCTACTCCGGAAATATTACACATATATGGCCAAGCTAAACGCTTTCGGTATCGACAAAGACAACATTCTATGGTTTATTCATTGGAACAAACTCAGTCTGGTTCAGTACTACAGTGACATCTGAACTACAGTATGTTCATTTACTATGAAAACTCCAAATAAGATACTTAATAAGAGTCGTTTGCTTGTGTGGCTTGCAGCGGTCTACCTCAAGTAGACAGTACTAGTACTTACCACAAAACGAATTGTAGCAGTAGTAATATTCATCATCCAATCTACGTAAGATATGACTTGTAACCCTATGCTTAGCCAATCAGCGTGTCGTCTACACGATCTTCGTTGTGGTTAATTCTTTCGGAAATATAAACGGCTAACAGTACGTCCCGAGATGTTCTGATTCTAGACCAGGGTTCATGCCGAGGTGACCACGAACGGGGTGTTGTTAGCTCTGGTAATGGAGCATATCGTAGAGCATAGAAGTAGAGCAGAATTACACGTCTAATATTAATTAGATTGATTCACCATCATATGTAACATAGGTGTTGTCCCACATCAACTATCATCACACTCTCATACAGTCTCGTTTCACAAAAAATGTCCTACTACAAAAAAAAAATCAATCCTTGTATGTCCACTACAGTATGTGTAATCCCAAGAGACACCGAACTGCTCATTTAATGCGGTTGTTTAGAACAGATAAAGCTCTGAGTGATATGTACCGTAAATTGGGATATTTTGGATGTGTTGATATTTTTGCTTATATTTGGTGTTGCGGTAGAAAGCGCCACATTAAAAACATTAAACATTTGACTACGTTGGTTATCAAATGCTGAAATCTCAAACTCTGACTCTATGTGATCATTTTCTTTTGCGTGTATGTACTAGGAAGTAAATATATGGATATATTCGTGTTGTTCATCCAATAAGGGGCCGCAGTGGTTAAGATGACCCTTGAATAAATGTTTTTTTTGTCCCGTTATATCACCTTACCGCAAGCCCTACAACTCTGGGTATCGAGTTCTATCCATTATTTCAATCCAAATATCGAGAAAGAGGAAATTTTGGCCGTTTATTCGTCCATGAAAACAGTTTGCCACAATCATGGATTAAAACTGTCGAGAATCAATGTAATCCAATCTTGAATAACGGTATACGAACCTGTCCTCTCATGATAAACGACACTGGCACGCGATTTGTTCCGTCGTCTACACGTGAAATCTAAAAGGCACTCGTGCGGCGTGCTTTCACTGATCCCGTGTCAATCTTGTACTGGTCCGGTGTATTCCTACTTTTGATTTAAAGCGCATTTTTCAAATTATACACGAAAGCTATTACCCAAGTAAGTACATTTCAAAGATTCTCACAATGTGATTTTCACTGGAGATAAACTTTTTCGTTATTATATGTGTACTACTGACCTGTGTCCTGTTTGTATAGAACGATTTGAGGATATTCTTCACCTTTTTGTACAATGTTCTAAAAAAAAATCATGATTATTTTTTTACTCTCATAGAAGATCTTTTTGCAAGGAAGATATTTTAATTCTGTATTCCATAAAATATGAAACTTTAATTCTTTTTAGACTTACAGATGTATTGAAAAACCAAAGTTAATTTTTATTTTGTCTTTATGTTGGCTGTCGCTAGGTTCTGTGTCTTTATGGGACGTAATTTAAGTATGTGCGGTGAAGGTTTCGAATATATTAAGTCTTTCTTTAAATAAACACTGAAGAGCTATACAAAATACAGTTTTTCTTATTATCTGTCAAATCTAAACACTCAATTATTTACAAAATATTTTGAAAATCATAATCCTTTTGTGAGTGTATTGGGGTCTGAATTAAATGTAATTCTGTGATAACCATTGTTTTTTATACGTTATTAGTCAACGTTTCATTTTATGTAAGAGAGGGGAGATTGTATATCCATTTGTTTCTATTTAACTTATCCGATTACTTATATATATATTTCTTTCCAGATATGTTCTGACTAATCTTTGCTGCTGTATTGATTATTTGTTTCAATTTCAATGGCGTGAAATTGTGTGCATGTGAATATACTTACAAATCATTTACATGCAATATGTGTGTATTTTGTTTTTAATGTCTTAAATGTATGTTACATATTCGTATATATAAATTAATTCTTGAATAAAATTATTTTTTTTGAAAAAAGGGATGACCTTTGAATAAATGTTTTTTTCCGACATAAAACTGTATTACCGCAAGCCCTGCAACTCTGGGTATCGAGTTCGAATCCCATGTAGGGCCGTTGCCAGGTACTGGCCACTGATCTGTGGTTTCTCTCCGGGTACTCCAGCTTTTTTCCACCAACAAACCTGGCACGTCCTTACATGACCCTGACTGTCAAAAGGACGTTAAACTAATAAAAAACCCAAAAACCCATATTCAATAAGGTATGAAAGGTGGATTCTTCGACGAGCTATTTATTACTATAGTGACCACTTCTCAGGTAAGTCACATCGCGTAAACGTACTGTCGATGGTGTGTGCAATCAACCAGGTAGAAAGATTATCACCAGTTCGAGTTTGATTTTATTGAATGCAATGTGTGTAAACGTATATATCAGTACAAAAGGGATATGCAAACGCATACATTAAACACAACAAACTTTAATAACACAATTCCGATACAAAACGTTAAAATTGCACGACACCAAAATATCTGAATTTACGGTTCCCACTTTTTAAATGTCATTATTATAAGCGTTCCTTGTTCTTCCTCCTAATTTGAAGGCAGTCTGCTAAAAAATATTAAGAACAGTTGAGTCTCGGAAATAGCACGTCGGTCAAAAGTAAGAATATTTTTGGGTTGTTTAATATACAATATTTACTTTTTGCCAGTGACGTGGAACAGAGCGTGGGTTTTAGAAAAAGTTCGTGGTGGTAAAACTTTTAATGATAACAAGACTTTAGCTAGGATGTTGCTTGTCTGAACCTGTTGCCTTGTGTATCCGAGTGTCGTGATGAATTTGCAAGAATCGTTCTGCATTTATGGTTATTCTGTATTTGAATATTACAGAGTTGTCTGCCCTTGCGGGTACGTATTGATTATGACGTCATGTGTTTGCGAACGTAACGTCATACTTTTTCTGAGAAAACGACGTAAATTGTGCTCACAAAATAATGACATAACAATCAATACCTACCCGCAAGGGAGCTGAATCTGTAATATGCAAAGACCTAATATGATAAAGCCATATTATGGAATGGAGACGTCCAAAGTAAAGTAGATTTGATAGGTCTTTTTTGCCCTTTTCCCAGCCTTAGACTGTTTTAAGCCATCGGTTGAATAATGGAGAGATTGTCAGATATGTATATAAAGGAGTAAGAGTTACTGTCCTCAATTTATTGAATTAGTTATCTGAAATAGTTTGGGGGCCATCTTCATACTCATGATGTCAATTAGTTATCTGAAATAGTTTGTGGGCCATCTTCATGCTCATGATGTCAATCTAGAATACCTAGAATGAACAAGCGTATTTCGTGTACTGCAAACCGCAATAAGTCTGCACATGTAAACATACTATCCCTAAATAAGCTCAGAAAATCAGAGCAAGTTTTTTTTCTGTGGATGTATAAAACATATATTTGTTGATATACACCCCAATTTGGCAGTGATATGAAATTGTTGATGTAAACACGAGAGTCGTTTTTAGTGTATTGGAAGATTTTAATCACATAACTAATCCGTTCAACCATGTCAAAAATACCGCCACACACACATGTAATAACACTATTGTGTAGACTAGTACGGTGACTAGTATTGTTTATTGAAACTATACGGCTAACATTCCTCCTTATCGAGTACAATAGCCTGATTTATAAATGTAATTCCTATATCGACCATTCTGACCTGATTGTTAATGTCATAATAATATAAATTACTACATCATGATTGTTTTGAAGTTAACAAATTAACAAGTAATATATATTACTGAAATAAGTCATGCAGTATTTGTATTAAATTTGTAATTGAATATCAGAATATATGAAACGGAGAAGTCTCACTTTTACTTCTTTTATATAAGAGTTGTTCCCTTCATATATTTGTTAAAAGTAAATACCCTAATTATATTAATTACATAATCATTTTTTGTTTGAATGGATATGAATTATTGAGATGTTAAATTATGAATATATATGTAATTAATGTGAAAGTGGTGTAAACTCTACCTTTAAAAACAACCCCACAATAACACTGATGTCATCATAAAAGTATGAAATATGTCAAAATCGTAAAATTAACTAATATCCAATTCGGGTAGAATATCAAATTATTGACCATGTTCAATGAATTTTATATGTCATTGCAACAAATTTAAGATCCATTTATGAATAATAAATAATTATATCATAACAAAAATACAAGATTATGATTTACTACTGACATTTTATACAAATTATAATTAGCGTCCCCACTTTCGGATATAGCTTTAACTTACAGATGAATAAATATGACAATGTTTACATGAAATCACGAAGTTTATGTTTTCTGTTTTGTATATAGAGACAATGTCTGATAAACGTAGATGTTTGATGTTCGTTTACTGGTCATATTCGAGCTGACACATTGGCTTATTGTCATGATTTTGTTATGTCTTGTTTCGTTTTACCAATTGATTAATTTCAGAACAACATTAATAATCAATGTCGGTTTCATTAGGCTGACAGGGCAGATACGTTCTTTGATTTACCATTGATGTATATTGTAATATAACATCTAAGTATTTTCCCTCAACTTCAGTTTTGATGCATTTTACATAGCCAATAGATGACATGCTTATATTTACATTATCAACTCATTTTGGGATCTCTGTATTAACATTGTTTAAGTTAGACCAGGAAAAGCGTTTATCAACGCCTGTTTAATCCACAAGACGGTGATCAAATGACGTCACCACGTCAACATTAGTGACGTCACAATGGTCACGTTTTGGGTGTCAGTTAAACCATCAGATACTTCACTTTGTCTTGGTTAGTTTATATAGTAGAAGTTACATGTAAATGTAAATATGAAAAGACTGCTTCAGTTCTACACTTGTAATAATATAACGAGAACAAACAAACAATTAATCCTTACTACTACGTGTGTCTATTTACAATTACTAAGGTGGTTCTGTTAACAGAAGGATACCATCGGATTTGAAACTTGGTCGTCCTAACTATTATAACAATAGCTTTGTTCCGGGTTAATCGAAACTCTGTGTGGATGACGAAAAAGGTGTCACAGTGATTTTGAGGACATTCCAGAGAGGGCCAATGTCATATTTAGGTGGGTCTTACTGTAAACCAACTGCCTTTCGCGTGTGTTTTATTATCAAGGTAATTTTGGGCAAGTTTGCCTCTGTGAAATCAATGTCTTGCACAATTCCTGCACAAGTAAGTTGAAGGGTATTTCAAATCAATTTTAAATCTTCAAAATGCGAAAATATTTTCAAAAAAAAAAAAAAAAACAATGCCGGAATTTTCTAGCCACGAAAGAAAGTTGGTTTAGAGTAATTTCATTGAAATGCTTAAAGCGTGTCAAGACTAATGTAAGGAAAGGGAAGGAAAGTAATTAACTTTAGATTTCACATGAATAATATTTTTATACTTTCGGCAAATTGTCAGGGTCTCAGGGATAGGGCAAAAAGGAAAGATGTTTTCTATTATCTACTGGACAAAAAATATAGTGTATTTTGTTTACAGGATACTCATTTCACAACAGATCAGGAGAATATCATTAGAAATGAGTGGGGTTACGAATGCTACTTTAGTTCGTATACTTCAAACTCTCGTGGCATAGCAATTCTTTTAAATAATAATTTTGAATGCAAAGTACACAAAGAAAAAAAAAAAAATTTAAATGGTAATTTTCTCGCACTTGATTTAGGTATTGAGGGCTCCAAGTTTACCCTTATATCACTTTACGGTCCTAACCGAGATAATCCAAATTGTTATGCCCTAGTCTCAGAAGCAACAGAAAATTTTGGTAATGAGAATTAATATTTTGTGGCGATTTTAACTTAGTTCTTAATCCTGAAATGGACTACGATTATAACTATCGAAATATTAATAATGCTGCTTAAGGGGAAAAGTTTCAGAATTAATTGAAAATCATAGCCTGTGTGATATTTACAGAGAACATCACCCCGATAATAAAAGATATACATGGCGTAGAGTTAATCCAATAAAACAGGCCAGATTAGATTTTTTCTTGATTTCAGAATCGCTTCTATCTAGTATTCACAAGTCGAG
>SAYR01061434.1:14741-60845 GCA_004382745.1 Argopecten irradians irradians | reverse complement strand
TCTCCCCCCCTAATTCCAATGAGATGTTGTTACATGACAGTTCAATAGGAGATAAAGGAGTCTAAATCAACATGGATTGTTTACATGACAATATTCAATAGCAGTCCTAACATCACAAATGGGATGTTTACATGACAATTATTCAAAAGGAGTCTAAACCAATGGATGTTTTACATGACAATGTTCAATAGGAGTCTAATCGATGGATGTTTACATGACAATGTTCAATATGAGTCTAACCAATGGATATTTACATGAACACATCTGTTCAATAGGTAGTCAAACCCATGGTGTTTACATGACAGAATGTTCAATCAGGAAACTAACCGATGGAGGTTTTATATGACAAATGTTCAATAGGAGTCTAAACCATGGGCGGGTGTTTACTATGAAATGGTTCAATTAGGAATCTAACCAATGGTGTTTACATGACAATGTTCAATAGAAGTCTTAACCCAATGGATAGTTTAACATGGACAATGTTCAATAGAAGTTAACAATGGATGTTTACAATGACAATGTTTCAATAGAAGTCTAACCCAATGGATATTTACAGAGGCACAATGTTCAATAGGAGTTCTAATCAATGGATGTTACAATATGCCAGTCATAGCAGTAAACCAAATCCCATTTAAAAACAAAAAATACGGAAAAAGGGGGTTATAGAAGTCTAACCCAATAGATTACACGAAATTTTCAATAGGCAGATCTAACAAATTGAATGTTTTAAATGACAATGTTCAAATAGGAGTCTAACCAATGGATGTTTACATAACAATGTTCAATAGGAGTCTAACCAATGGATGTTTACATGAGCATGTAATAAAAAGAAATCAGAGTAGAAGAGAAGTCTATCCCATGGGTGTTCTAAATGACAATGTTCACATAGATATCTAACTAAAGTACATGATGTATATGTTAACAAGATTATACGACCAATGTTCAATAGGGAGTCTAACCGTGGATGTTAATGACAATGTTCATGGGAGTCTTACCGACGGTGTTCTGACAATGTTTCAATAGGAAGTCTAACAAAATGATCTGTTTATATGAACAATGTTCAATAGGAAGTAACCGATGGTGTAATGTTTTAATGACAATGTTCAATAGGGTCTAAACTAAGTGGAAAGTGTTACACGACAATGTTCAATAGGAGTCTAACCAATGATGTTTACATGAGCAATGTTCAATAGGAGAATCTAATCAATGGATGTGTTACATGACAATGTTCAATAGGTAGAGTCTAACCAATGGAGGTTTATGAACATTTCATAGAGTTCAAGTCATGCAATGTTCAATAGGAATCTAACCAATGGATGTTACATGACAATGTTCAATAAGAGTCTAACCAATGGATGTTTCATGACAATGTCCAATAGGAGTCTAACCCAAATGGCATGTTTACATGACCAATGTTCAAAAGGAGTCTAATCAATTGGATGTTTAGGCATGACAATGTTCAAATAGGAGTCTAACCGATGGATGTTTACATGCAATGTTCAATAAGAATCTAATCAATGGATGTTTACATGAACAATGTTCAATAGGAAATCTAACCGAGGATTTCATGAGATGTATGGGTTAACAATGGTACACAATGTTCAATAAGAAGTCTAACCAATGGATGTTCACATGACAATATTCAATAGGAGTCTAACCAATAGATGTTTATATGACAATGATTCAATAAGAATGTCTAACGCAATGGATGTTTACATGACAATGTTGATAGGAGTTCTACAATCAGTCCTGAATGTCATGGAGTCTATCCTGTTTACATGACAATGTTCAATATGAGTCTAAACAATGGAATTTTACAGACAATGTTCAATAGGAGTCTAAACCAATTGGAATGTTTACATGACATGTTTCAATAGGAAACTAAACCCGATGGGTGTTTTATATGACAATGTTAATAGGAAGTCTAACCAATGGTGTTATATGACATTGTTCAATAGGAATCTAAAACCAATGGATGTTTACCATGACAATGTCAATAGAAGTCTTAACCACATGGATTGTTTATATGACAATGTTCAATAGGAGGTCCTAACCAATGGATGTTTACATGACAATGTTCATAAAGTCTAACCAATGGATGTTTTTACATATACAATGTTCAACTAGGAGTTCTATCCAATGGAATGTTACATGACAGTGTTCAATAGGAGTCATAACCAATGGATGTTTACGATGACAATGTTGCAATAGGAGTCTAACGCGATAGATGTTTACACGACAATGTTCAATAGGAGTTAACAAATGAGTGTTTATATGAACATGTTCAATAGAAGTCTTAACCGATGGATGTTACATGACAATGTTTCAATAGGAGTTCTACCGATGGATGGTTTAACATGACATGTTCAATAGGAGTCTAATCCATGGGGTTGTTTACATTGACAATGTTCTAATAGGAGTCTAATCAATAGATGTTTATGCATTCAATGAGCAACGAGATATTACGCATAATAGGAGTCTAACCAATTGATGTTTACATGACAATGTTCAATAGCGATCTTACGATGGATGTTTACATGACAATGTTCAATAGGGATCTAACAATGCATGTTTACATAACAAGTTTTCAATAGGAAAAACTAACCGATGATGTTTCGACAATGTTCTGATTAAAACTATGATTAAGACAATGTTCAATAGGAGTCTTAACCAATGGATGTTTACATACAATGTTCAATAGAAGAACTCTATCCAATGGATGTTTACATAGACAATGTTCAAATTAGAGTCTAACCAATGGAGTGTTTCAATGAAAGTCAATGAGTTCAATAGTTACTGAATGTCTGATTAACCCAATGGAATGTTTACATGACAATGTTCAATAAGAATCTAACCAATGGATGTTTACACGACAATGTTCAATAGAGTCTAACAATGATGTTTATATGAAAGATGTTTCAATAGGAGTCCACCCGATGGATGTTTACACGACAATGTTCCAATAGGAGTCTAACCAATGATGTTTTACATGACAATGTTCCAATAAGAATCTGAATCAATGATGTTTACATGACAATATTCAATAGGAGTCTAACCAATGGATGTTTCTCACAATAGGCACATATATTCACCATTTTCAAAAGGATCTAACCAATGGATGTTTACATGATCAATAGAAGTCACAGATTTTAAAATGTTCAATAGGAGTCTACAATCGATGTTTATCATGAACAATGTTCAATATGAGTCTAACCAATAGATATTTACATGCAAATGTTTCAATAGAGATCTAACAATGATGATTTACATGCCAATGTCAATTAGTTAAACTAACCGATGGCGTGTTTATATGACAATTTCAATAGGAGTCGTAACCAATGGGTGTTTACATGAAATATTAATAGGATCTAACCCATGGAGTTTACATGGACCAATGTTTTCAATAGAAGTCTAACCCAATGATGTTAACATGACAATGTTCAATAGGAGTCTAACCAATAGATGTTTATATGACAATGTTCAATAGGAGTCTAACCAATGGATGTTTACATGACAATGTTCAATAGGAGTCTAACCAATAGATGTTTACATGACAATGTTCAATAGGAGTCTAATCAATGAATGTTTACATGACAATGTTCAAGAGGAGTCTATCCAATGGATGTTTACACGACAATGTTCAATAGGAGTCTAACCAATGGATGTTTACACGACAATGTTCAGTAGAAGTCTAACCAATGGATGTTTACATGACAATGTTCAATAGGAGTCTAACCAATGGATATTTACAAGACAATGTTCAATAGGAGTCTAATCAATGGATGTTTACATGACAATGTTCAATTGGAGTCTAACCAATACATATTTACATGACAATTTTCAATAGGAAACTAACAAATGGATGTTTAAATGACAATGTTCAATAAGAATCTAACCAATGGATGTTTACATAACAATGTTCAATAAGAATCTAACCAATGGATGTTTACATAGCAATGTTCAATAGGAGTCTATCCAATGGATGTTTACATGACAATGTTCAATAGGAGTCTAACCAATGGATGTTTACATGACAATGTTCAATAGGAGTCTAACCGATGGATGTTTACACGACAATGTTCAATAGGAGTCTAACAAATGAGTGTTTATATGAAAATGTTCAATAGAAGTCTAACCGATGGATGTTTATATGACAATGTTCAATAGGAGTCTAACCAATGGATGTTTACATGACAATGTTCAATAGGAGTCTAATCAATGGATGTTTACATGACAATGTTCAATAGGAGTCTAATCAATGGATGTTTACATGACAATATTCAATAGGAGTCTAACCAATGGATGTTTACATGACAATATTCAAAAGGAGTCTAACCAATGGATGTTTACATGATAATGTTCAATAGGAGTCTAATCGATGGATGTTTACATGACAATGTTCAATATGAGTCTAACCAATGGATATTTACATGACAATGTTCAATAGGAGTCTAACCAATGGATGTTTACATGACAATGTTCAATAGGAATCTAACCAATGGATGTTTACATGACAATGTTCAATAGGAGTCTAACCAATGGGTGTTTATATGACAATGTTCAATAGGAGACTAACCAATGGATGTTTACATAATAATGTTCAATAGGAGTCTAACCAATGGATATTTAAACGACAATGTTCAATAGGAGTCTAATCGATGGATGTTTACATGACAATGTTCAATAGGAGTCTATCCAATGGATGTTTACATGACAATGTTCAATAGAAGTCTAACCAATGGATGTTTACATGACAATGTTCAATAGGAGTCTATCCAATGGGTGTTATATGACAATGTTCAATAGAAGTCTAACCAATGAATGTTTACAAGACAATGTTCAATAGGAGTCTAACCGATGGATGTTTACATAACAATGTTCAATAGAAGTCTAACCAATGGATGTTTATATGACAATGTTCAATAGGAGTCTAACCAATGGATGTTTACATGGCAATGTTCAGTAGGAGTCTAACCGATGGATGTTTACATGGCAATGTTCAATAGGAGTCTAACCAAAGGATATTTACAAGACAATGTTCAATAGTAGTCTAACCGATGGATATTTACACGACAATGTTCAATAGGAGTCTAACCAATGGATGTTTACATGACAATGTTCAATAGGAGTCTAACCAATGGATGTTTACATAACAATGTTTAATAGGAGTCTAACCAATGGATGTTTACATAACAATGTTCTGTAGAAGTCTAACCGATGGATGTTTACATGACAATGTTCAATAGGAGTCTAACCAATGGATGTTTACATAACAATGTTCAGTAGAAGTCTAACCGATGGATGTTTACATAACAATGTTCAGTAGGAATCTAACCAATGGATGTTTACATGACAATGTTCAATAGGAGTCTAACCCCTGGATGTTTACATGACAATGTTCAATAGGAATCTAACTAATGGATGTTCACATGACAATGTTCAATAGGAGTCTAACCAATGGATGTTTACATGACAATGTTCAACGCTAGTACGGGAACCTTTTGTACGGTCCAATTGGTCCCTTGAAATCCTAAAGCTCCAGCATTTTCTTCCTTAAAACGATTGTTCATACCTCTGGTAATACCTTATACCAAAATTAATGCAGAAATAAATGATATTACATGTACCGCCGACGCCTGGGTGGTTCTGTAAGCCCCCTCTATGCGAGAGGCGAGTTAAAATATCCTACAAAATTATGGTTTATCAACCCTAATCAAAGCGTCAAGGCAACTGATCATAGATGCTGTAAATGAAGGACTCAAACAAAGGAATGAAAGAATTGGTTTATCATATATATATATATATATAAACACAACTATAAAACAGTTTTTTCTCCCTAGCGCTTTCTCGGCTCATGCCGGTCTTCAGGGGTTTGAATTCTGTTTACAGATCATGTAGTGATTTCCTTGTTAGAAAGACTAACATGGCTGCTTGGAAGTGTATCACTTTGCTTTGCCGACGTTTGGCTTATAAATCATGGCCAGATACTTTTGTTAAATAAAAAGTCATAATTAGGTTACCTATTACAACAATCCTTTGATGTTATGAAACATTGTTGCAAATATGTTGTGTATGTTTGTTTAAACACAGCTTGAACAAGTCGAACAGCAAGTGCTATGCAGTGCAATTTCAATACGGTAATATAAAGGGAGGCAACACGAGCTTTCACATCTCTAGATGGAAGAGAGCGTAGTAATTTCATTAGATATACAGTAGTTCGGTTTACTACGATGATAGAGCAGTATTACGGCCGTACATGTTTTCAGAAAAAAAGAAAGATGGAATTAATGTTGACTAGAGATTGACACCTCATGTAATTTCTATATGTATTTGTTTGATTTGATTTTCATTAAATAATTAAAAGGTAGCTATAAATAATAAATTCCTGCAATGAAATGCCTAATAGCAATGACTTTTAAAGGAAGGCTACTCGAGATTTCACATCTCTAATGGAAGAGAGCGTAGTAATTGCAACAGATGTAGTTCGCAAATTCAACCAAATAAAAGACTTTTGCAAGCATATTAAAATCTTATTTTTTGTATAAATCATTAAAACAAATATAATTAAACATCTTTTATAGCATCAATTTTGTACCATTCAACTAGATGGAAAACCTAAGAAAATCTACTGCGGAGGAATAAATTAAGAAGGCGTTGTGTGTGATTTTCGGGAATACACAATCACTGAACCAAGATCAAAACGAAATAGTTCAAAGTAAACATCGGAAAATATCAATGACTGCTTAATTGTACACATCCATTATCGTTGTGACAATTATTGTACATATGTGAAGGTATATTATTCTATACCTTCAATTTGGGTGTGAAAGTAACAAAACAGTATTTAATTTTCATCGCGGATTCTTATTATTGTTTTGATGTGCTCAGGCTCGCTTAGCGTACCTATGATTGCTGTTTTATAGCATCACAAACACTAGCACCAGTTAAATTATTCTCCCCAAGCATTGTCTATGGTGTTGTATTGGATATATATAGTGCACTTGACCAAGTTTTACTACAAAGTGGAATTGTTTCATACTAATAATTAAAATCCACAAAAACTGACACGTTAGTGATTAGTGATCAAAACTTAAACATAAATTATCAAAAATCTGTAGTTTGAACCCCCAAATTACAGATCCAAATGTTACAGAACATCTTCATCGTTCGGTGTATTTCTCGGAAGTCAGGGTCGTATATATTTCCAACGTAATCCACAACTTGAACCAGACACAATTTTTTTTATATATTTAAGTTAAATGTGCCAACAAAACATTTTCATATACAATTTGTTCTTCAGTAAATCTATTGAAAACCATAATGTTTAATGAAATTAAGCTACGAAAATCCTTCAAATGGGTGACACACAAGTATGATGCCTTATACACATTAGAAGTTTATTCATTAGTTACACCTCAGAATTTATGCACTGTATTTTTTATATTTATGCCTTACGCATGTTTAGATGGGAACATACCTCATAAAAATCACTTAACAATTACTAATAACACTGTAAAAAATGTTAAATGAAATTGACTACAATTTGGCAGATATAAATACAAAGTTAAGCAATCCCCTATCGAAAGTCGTTGATTGTTGACGTTGAAATGATCAACATAGAGATGCGTGAGGTAAAGTTGAGGACAGAGGAACGTTGTTGTCATTGTACTGTTATTATTGAGGTAAAGGTGAGGACGGAGGAACGTTGTTGTCATCGTACTGTTATTATTGAGGTAAAGTTGAGGACGGAAGGACGTTGTTGTCATTGTACTGTTATTATTGAGGTAAAGTTGAGGACGGAAGGACGTTGTTGACATTGTACTGTTATTATTGAGGTAAAGTTGAGGACAGAGGAACGTTGTTGTCATTGTACTGTTATTATTGAGGTAAAGTTGAGGACAGAGGAACGTTGTTGTCATTGTACTGTTATTATTGAGGTAAAGTTACGGACGGAAGAACGTTGTTGTCATTGTACTATTATTATTGAGGTAAAGTTGAGGACGGAAGAACGTTGTTGTCATTGTACTATTATTATTGAGGTAAAGTTGAGGACGGAGGAACGTTGTTGTCATTGTACTGTTATTATTGAGGTAAAGTTGAGGACGGAGGAACGTTGTTGTCATTGTACTGTTATTATTGAGGTAAAGTTGAGGACGGAGGAACGTTGTTGTCATTGTACTGTTATTATTGAGGTAAAGTTGAGGACGGAGGAACGTTGTTGTCATTGTACTGTTATTATTGAGGTAAAGTTGAGGACGGAGGAACGTTGTTGTCATTGTACTGTTATTATTGAGGTAAAGTTGAGGACGGAGGAACGTTGTTGTCATTGTACTGTTATTATTGAGGTAAAGTTGAGGACGGAGGAACGTTGTTGTCATTGTACTGTTATTATTGAGGTAAAGTTGAGGACGGAGGAACGTTGTTGTCATTGTACTGTTATTATTGAGGTAAAGTTGAGGACGGAGGAACGTTGTTGTCATTGTACTGTTATTATTGAGGTAAAGTTGAGGACGGAGGAACGTTGTTGTCATTGTACTGTTATTATTGAGGTAAAGTTACGGACGGAAGAACGTTGTTGTCATTGTACTATTATTATTGAGGTAAAGTTGAGGACAGAGGAACGTTGTTGTCATTGTACTGTTATTATTGAGGTAAAGTTGAGGACAGAGGAACGTAATTGTCATTGTACTGTTATTATTGAGGTTAAGTTGAGGACGGAGGAACGTTGTTGTCATGGTACTGTTATTATTGAGGTAAATTTGAGGACGGAGGAACGTTGTTGTCATTGTACTGTTATTATTGAGGTAAAGTTGAGGACGGAACAAGAGGCCCAGAGGGCCTGTATCGCTCACCTGGTTTTTTGTTAGTAATTATCACAAGAATCTGACAATTAGAAAAATAAGCAAAATTGACTCCTAAAGTTTAATTTTGAATCACAACCATATAATGATGCTATTGATACCATACAAATATGCTATCCAATACATAGGTTCCGAGACAAAGTAATTTATATGAAAATATTAGCCTAATTGACCTTTTTGACCTCACATCTATTGCCGTTTAAGGCCCTGGGGGTCAGCCCTATCATTTGTACAATTTCAAATCCCAACCCTATAAGGATGCTACCATTGCATTATAAGTGCTCTTCCATTCTTAGTTGCAGAAAAGAAGTCGTTTATATGGAAATAGCTAAATTGACCCCTTTTGACCCCACCCTTCAGGCTCCTGGGTGGGTCAGCCCCATCATTTGCACTATTTTGAATCCAAACCCTTTAAGGATGTAACCTTTGCATTATGAGCGCAATCCCATGTTAAGTTGCAGAGAAAAAGTCATTTATATGGAAATTGACCATTTTTGACCCCGCCCCTCAGGCCCCTGGGGGTCAGCCCTATCATTTGTACAATTTCAAATCCCAACCCTATAAGGATGCTACCATTGCATTATAAGTGCTCTTCCATTCTTAGTTGCAGAGAAGAAGTCGTTTATATGGAAATAGCTAAATTGACCCCTTTTGACCCCACCCTTCAGGCCCCCGGGGGGTCAGCCCCATCATTTGCAAAATTTTGAATCCAAACCCTATAAGGATGTAACCATTGCATTATGAGCGTAATCCCATGTTAAGTTGCAGAGAAAAAGTCATTTATATGGAAATTGACCACTTTTGACCCCGCCCCTCAGGCCCCCGGGGGTCAGCCCTATCATTTGCTCAATTTGGAATCCCCAGCCTACAAGGATGCTACCATTGCATTATGGGTGCTATACCATGCTTAGTTGCAGAGAAGAAGTCATTTATATGGAAATAGCCAAATTGACCCCTTTTGACCCCGCCCCTCAGGCCCCCGGGGGGTCAGCCCTATCATTTGCACAATTTTGAATCCCCACACTATAAGGATGCTACCATTGCATTATGGGTGCTATACCATGCTTAGTTTCAGAGAAGAAGTCGTTTATATGGAAATAGCCAAATTGGCCCCTTTTGACCCCGCCCCTCAGGCCCCCGGGGGGTCAGCCCCATCATTTGTACAATTTTGAATCCCCACCCTATAAGGATGCTACCATTGCATTATGGGTGCTATCCCATGCTTGGTTTCAGAGAAGAAGTCGTTTATATGGAAATAGCCAAATTGAGCCCTTTTGACAGCGCCCCTCAGCCCCCCGGGAGTCAGCCCCATCATTTGTACAATTTTGAATCCCCACCCTATAACGATACTAGAATTGCATTATGAGTGCTATCTCATGCTTAGTTTCAGAGAAGAAGTCGTTAAATTGGAAATAGCCAAATTGACCCCATTTGACCCCGCCCCTCAGGCCCCCGGGGGGTCAGCCCCATCATTTGTACAATTTTGAATCCCCACCCTATAAGGATGCTACCATTGCTTTATGGGTGCTATCCCATGCTTGGTTTCAGAGAAGAAGTCGTTTATATGGAAATAGCCAAATTGACCCCTTTTGGCCCCGGCCCTCAGGCCCCCGGGGGGTCAGCCCCATCATTTGTACAATTTTCAGTTAGTAGCCCATAAGGATGCTACCAGTCAAATTTTATTGAAATCCGACCAGCGGTTATGGAGAAGAAGTCGATTGTTGACGGACGCCGGACGCCGGACGACGGACGACGGACGCCGGACGCTGCGGTATCCCATAAGCTCACGTCGGTCCTTTGGATCAGGTGAGCTAACAACGTTGTTGTCATTGTACTGTTATTATTGAGGTAAAGTTGAGGACGGAGGAACGTTGTTGTCATTGTACTGTTATTAGTGCGTTTAAGTTGAGGACAGAGGAACGTTGTTGTCATTGTACTGTTATTATTAAGATAATTTGAGGACGGAGGAACGTTGTTGTCATTGTACTGTTATTATTGAGGTAAAGTTGAGGACAGAGGAATGTTGTTGTCATTGTACTGTTATTATTGAGGTTAAGTTGAGGACAGAGAAACGTTGTTGTCATTGTACTGTTATTATTGAGGTAAAGTTGAGGACGGAGGAACGTTGTTGTCATTGTACTGTTATTATTGAGGTAAAGTTACGGACGGAAGAACGTTGTTGTCATTGTACTGTTATTATTGAGGTAAAGTTGAGGTGTTTGAGGTAAAGTTGAGGACAGAGGAACGTTGTTGTCATTGTACTGTTATTATTGAGGTAAAGTTACGGACGGAGGAACGTTGTTGTCATTGTACTGTTATTATTGAGGTAAAGTTGAGGACGGAGGAACGTTGTTGTCATTGTACTGTTATTATTGAGGTAAAGTTGAGGACGGAAGGACGTTGTTGTCAAGGACTGTTATTATTGAGGTAAAGTTGAGGACGGAGGAACGTTGTTGTCATTGTACTGTTATTATTGAGGTAAAGTTGAGGACGGAGGAACGTTGTTGTCATTGTACTGTTATTATTGAGGTAAAGTTGAGGACGGAGGAACGTTGTTGTCATTGTACTGTTATTATTGAGGTAAAGTTGAGGACGGAGGAACGTTGTTGTCATTGTACTGTTATTATTGAGGTAAAGTTGAGGACGGAGGAACGTTGTTGTCATTGTACTGTTATTATTGAGGTAAAGTTGAGGACGGAGGAACGTTGTTGTCATTGTACTGTTATTATTGAGGTAAAGTTGAGGACGGAGGAACGTTGTTGTCATTGTACTGTTATTATTGAGGTAAAGTTGAGGACGGAGGAACGTTGTTGTCATTGTACTGTTATTATTGAGGTAAAGTTGAGGACGGAGGAACGTTGTTGTCATTGTACTGTTATTATTGAGGTAAAGTTGAGGACGGAGGAACGTTGTTGTCATTGTACTGTTATTATTGAGGTAAAGTTGAGGACGGAGGAACGTTGTTGTCATTGTACTGTTATTATTGAGGTAAAGTTGAGGACGGAGGAACGTTGTTGTCATTGTACTGTTATTATTGAGGTAAAGTTGAGGACGGAGGAACGTTGTTGTCATTGTACTGTTATTATTGAGGTAAAGTTGAGGACGGAGGAACGTTGTTGTCATTGTACTGTTATTATTGAGGTAAAGTTGAGGACGGAGGAACGTTGTTGTCATTGTACTGTTATTATTGAGGTAAAGTTGAGGACGGAGGAACGTTGTTGTCATTGTACTGTTATTATTGAGGTAAAGTTGAGGACGGAGGAACGTTGTTGTCATTGTACTGTTATTATTGAGGTAAAGTTGAGGACGGAGGAACGTTGTTGTCATTGTACTGTTATTATTGAGGTAAAGTTGAGGACGGAGGAACGTTGTTGTCATTGTACTGTTATTATTGAGGTAAAGTTGAGGACGGAGGAACGTTGTTGTCATTGTACTGTTATTATTGAGGTAAAGTTGAGGACGGAGGAACGTTGTTGTCATTGTACTGTTATTATTGAGGTAAAGTTGAGGACGGAGGAACGTTGTTGTCATTGTACTGTTATTATTGAGGTAAAGTTGAGGACGGAGGAACGTTGTTGTCATTGTACTGTTATTATTGAGGTAAAGTTGAGGACGGAGGAACGTTGTTGTCATTGTACTGTTATTATTGAGGTAAAGTTGAGGACGGAGGAACGTTGTTGTCATTGTACTGTTATTATTGAGGTAAAGTTGAGGACGGAGGAACGTTGTTGTCATTGTACTGTTATTATTGAGGTAAAGTTGAGGACGGAGGAACGTTGTTGTCATTGTACTGTTATTATTGAGGTAAAGTTGAGGACGGAGGAACGTTGTTGTCATTGTACTGTTATTATTGAGGTAAAGTTGAGGACGGAGGAACGTTGTTGTCATTGTACTGTTATTATTGAGGTAAAGTTGAGGACGGAGGAACGTTGTTGTCATTGTACTGTTATTATTGAGGTAAAGTTGAGGACGGAGGAACGTTGTTGTCATTGTACTGTTATTATTGAGGTAAAGTTGAGGACGGAGGAACGTTGTTGTCATTGTACTGTTATTATTGAGGTAAAGTTGAGGACGGAGGAACGTTGTTGTCATTGTACTGTTATTATTGAGGTAAAGTTGAGGACGGAGGAACGTTGTTGTCATTGTACTGTTATTATTGAGGTAAAGTTGAGGACGGAGGAACGTTGTTGTCATTGTACTGTTATTATTGAGGTAAAGTTGAGGACGGAGGAACGTTGTTGTCATTGTACTGTTATTATTGAGGTAAAGTTGAGGACGGAGGAACGTTGTTGTCATTGTACTGTTATTATTGAGGTAAAGTTGAGGACGGAGGAACGTTGTTGTCATTGTACTGTTATTATTGAGGTAAAGTTGAGGACGGAGGAACGTTGTTGTCATTGTACTGTTATTATTGAGGTAAAGTTGAGGACGGAGGAACGTTGTTGTCATTGTACTGTTATTATTGAGGTAAAGTTGAGGACGGAGGAACGTTGTTGTCATTGTACTGTTATTATTGAGGTAAAGTTGAGGACGGAGGAACGTTGTTGTCATTGTACTGTTATTATTGAGGTAAAGTTGAGGACGGAGGAACGTTGTTGTCATTGTACTGTTATTATTGAGGTAAAGTTGAGGACGGAGGAACGTTGTTGTCATTGTACTGTTATTATTGAGGTTAAGTTGAGGACGGAGGAACGTTGTTGTCATTGTACTGTTATTATTGAGGTAAAGTTGAGGACGGAGGAACGTTGTTGTCATTGTACTGTTATTATTGAGGTAAAGTTGAGGACGGAGGAACGTTGTTGTCATTGTACTGTTATTATTGAGGTAAAGTTGAGGACGGAGGAACGTTGTTGTCATTGTACTGTTATTATTGAGGTAAAGTTGAGGACGGAGGAACGTTGTTGTCATTGTACTGTTATTATTGAGGTAAAGTTGAGGACGGAGGAACGTTGTTGTCATTGTACTGTTATTATTGAGGTAAAGTTGAGGACGGAGGAACGTTGTTGTCATTGTACTGTTATTATTGAGGTAAAGTTGAGGACGGAGGAACGTTGTTGTCATTGTACTGTTATTATTGAGGTAAAGTTGAGGACGGAGGAACGTTGTTGTCATTGTACTGTTATTATTGAGGTAAAGTTGAGGACGGAGGAACGTTGTTGTCATTGTACTGTTATTATTGAGGTAAAGTTGAGGACGGAGGAACGTTGTTGTCATTGTACTGTTATTATTGAGGTAAAGTTGAGGACGGAGGAACGTTGTTGTCATTGTACTGTTATTATTGAGGTAAAGTTGAGGACGGAGGAACGTTGTTGTCATTGTACTGTTATTATTGAGGTAAAGTTGAGGACGGAGGAACGTTGTTGTCATTGTACTGTTATTATTGAGGTAAAGTTGAGGACGGAGGAACGTTGTTGTCATTGTACTGTTATTATTGAGGTAAAGTTGAGGACGGAGGAACGTTGTTGTCATTGTACTGTTATTATTGAGGTAAAGTTGAGGACGGAGGAACGTTGTTGTCATTGTACTGTTATTATTGAGGTAAAGTTGAGGACGGAGGAACGTTGTTGTCATTGTACTGTTATTATTGAGGTAAAGTTGAGGACGGAGGAACGTTGTTGTCATTGTACTGTTATTATTGAGGTAAAGTTGAGGACGGAGGAACGTTGTTGTCATTGTACTGTTATTATTGAGGTAAAGTTGAGGACGGAGGAACGTTGTTGTCATTGTACTGTTATTATTGAGGTAAAGTTGAGGACAGAGGAACGTTGTTGTCATTGTACTGTTATTATTGAGGTAAAGTTGAGGACAGAGGAACGTTGTTGTCATTGTACTGTTATTACTGAGGTAAAGTTGAGGACAGAGGAACGTTGTTGTCATTGTACTTAATTATTGTGGTAAAGTTGCGGATGGAGGAACGGTCTTGTCATTGTACTGTTATTATTGAGGTAAAGTTGCGGATGGAGGAACGTTGTTGTCATTGTACTGTTATTATTGAGGTAAAGTTGAGGACAGAGGAACGTTGTTTCCATTGTACTGTTATTATTGAGGTAAAGTTGCGGACGGAGGAACGTTGTTGTCATTGTACTGTTATTATTGAGGTAAAGTTGAGGACAGAGGAACGTTGTTGTCATTGTACTTAATTATTGAGGTAAAGTAACGGACGGAGGAATGTTGTTGTCATTGTACTGTTTTTTTTAGGTAAAGTTGAGGACGGAAAGACGTTGTTGTCATTGTACTGTTATTATTGAGGTAAAGTTGAGGACAGAGGAACGTTGTTGTCATTGTACTTAATTATGGAGGTAAAGTAACGGATGGAGGAATGTTGTTGTCATTGTACTGTTTTTTTTAGGTAAAGTTACGGACGGAGGAACGTTGTTGTCATTGTACTGTTATTATTGAGGTAAAGTTGAGGACGGAAGAACGTTGTTGTCATTGTACTGTTATTATTGAGGTAAAGTAACGGACGGAGGAATGTTGTTGTCATTGTACTGTTATTTTTGAGGTAAAGTTACGGACGGAGGAACGTTGTTGTCATTGTACTGTTATTTCTGAGGTAAAGTTACGGACGGAGGAACGTTGTTGTCATTGTACCGTTATTATTGAGGTTAAGTTGAGGACGGAGGAACGTTGTTGTCATTGTACTGTTATTATTGAGGTAAAGTTGAGGACGGAAGGACGTTGTTGTCATTGTACTGTTATTATTGAGGTAAAGTTACGGACGGAAGAACATTGTTGTCATTGTACTATTATTATTGAGGTAAAGTTGAGGACGGAGGAACGTTGTTGTCATTGTACTGTTATTATTGAGGTAAAGTTGAGGACGGAGGAACGTTGTTGTCATTTTACTGTTATTATTGAGGTAAAGTTGAGGACGGAGGAATGTTGTTGTCATTGTACTATTATTATTATAGATTTGTTTGATTCTTTTCAGATAGGGGATAAGAACTTTTCAGCGTTTCCACAAGTGGCTTGTGGTTATATCATCAGCGAAGTTTTATTGGAATGCTGACTACCCGGATTGGTGTGAAGAGCTATGGAGCACGCTGCACATGATACTATTTACTGCTGCATTTTCACTCGTCTCCAGGTAATTTCATTCATGGCTTTTATACTTTTTCTGTTTAAATTGCGATTTTGTAATTACTTTGTAATTTATGTCAAATTTTAACGATGTTTTGTTGTTGTTAGGAATTCTTATATATATATGGCAAGTGGCAAAAGTGATCTCAGATATGGAACAAAGATAAAGATACCTTCAGCATAGCTGGATATTTTCTAAATGCTCATTTTTGTTGGAATGGGAAATCGGCCTAAGCTTGGGCGACATTAACAAGCCGTCCGTTTCCACAGGTAGTTACTTAAATATACAGTTGTGAAATGGACTTAACTAATCGAGAAATGGAAGTCTATATAAGGTTATGTGTAATGCGATAATTAGATTTTAGCATGCCAGATAATAAAAACATTTTTGTTTAAGGACAAAAGTAGAAAGAACAACGATATACAACATATAAATAAAGAATAAAATGTAATATTGGTAGAAAAGGGAGGTACTGAAAATTAACAACAACAGGAAACAATAAAACAAGAGTGCCTGAAACCATCTTTATTGTTACCATCATGTGTCTACATAGGTTCTATCACAATGTCTCAATATCTGTAATGTACTAAGTACATATACTAAGTACATAAGTATGTCTCAATATCTGTAATGTACTACGTACATATACTTAGTACACCAGTATGTCTCAATATATGTTATGTACTTAGTACATATACTAAGTACACAAGTAATAACGATTAGTATATTTTGTAGGTTGCACCACAGATCCTAGCCTTTAACGACATATTTCAACTTTTTCTTAGCCGATCGCCCCTGGAATATGAACATTATGGGCAATATTATCAGGACTGTTACTAGAGAGATCGATATCTTTCCAAATAAAGACATTCTTCTCGCCTTCTTTTCGCCTATAATTCCGAGATGGCAATAAATTGTCATTTTTTTTCTTAAATTACAGATCCAGAACTCTACAGTGGACATATACGAAACAAATGAGAACATTTGGCAAAAACAATGAACCCCAAAAGTCAAATAGCATGATAGCCGCCTGTCGGTAAGTTTAAACAGTATCAATGTTTGACAGGCAAAACAAGACCAGTGAAAGCCGAAATATGAAGTTTGAAAATATAAAATTTGTTAAAGACAGCTATCTTCAAAAAATGAATATCCCAGACGGCTTTTATTTTCAAATCAGCCAGTATTTTATAAATAACTAGAACCATGGGGAATCAAAATGACCATTAGGAGAAAAAAAAGAATAATTGCAAAGAGTTAAATGCAAATATCAAACGGAGTCCAAGATGAACGCCCCAGTAAATATAGCGAACCTACCCATGAACTTTGTAAACTTATTTTCTGCAAAATAGCTAACCTACACTACCGGAAAACTTTCCAAACAGACTTTCTGCAAAATAGCGATAACAAGCATTGTTAGGAAAGGATGATTGGCCACTGATGACTTAAGGCGAGACAGACGGACACAAACGCCATGGAACAAGCTGCCTTTCACACAGGTGAATATCTTATGGTTTTAACTTGCATAACAAGGAAGTTAACGACATGATTATTTTAACTGACCAATTACAAACATATATCTCCATCTAAATATGTAGTAAACGGGACACTTCGTCGGTAACTGCTTCCGACATATATCACTTTTTATGTACACAATAACATAATGCTTACAATAATATTAAAGATTGTAAAACAATGCTACAGAAATACGATCCCTGATAGATCCAATATGGAAGTCTATTGTATAGTATTGCCAAGCATTTCTATGTAATACAGGGCCCTCTCTCGGGTCTGAGCACAGTTTACCTTTTTGTGTGAACTGTTAGCTATAGATGAGGACAGTTTATTTTTCGTATGAAGTGTTATTTCAAAAAAAAAATAAATTGTGAGTGCTGTAAGTGAGCCCATCTCGGTATTATACACGGATCTTGTAAGGGGATCGTATTTTTGTAAAGCCAAACAATATCAATAATCTGTACACACATGCAGGAGAGATCTTTGTATTAAGGCAGCTATCGGCTACTTTCTGTTTCACAGTGTTGCATATAATACAGACTGATGATGATAATGACATATGAAGTTTTCATTAGTGGTCAACTCCCCACATGACCACTAGTCAATAGCTGACAGGTGGTCAACTCCCGACGTAACCACCGATCAATAGTTGAGTGGTCAACTCCCGACATGACCACCAGTCAATAGCTGATGAGTAAGTCCAACATGTAGGACTGTTGTGAAGGGTTAGAACCATTTCCCCCATAACAGCATTGTACCTTAACCATGTTAAGTAAATTTAATATCGGGAAAGGTTGAATATCAAAAACGTAACGAAACTTGATAATATTGCTATCATTTTTCCATTGCTACACTCCCAGTCACCTTTAATCACCGTTAAAAGGTGTTATACTGGTGCAACATTTTATTATAAACTTACATTAACAAGAGCAATATTAACATCGCTTTACATTCACCAAGATCACTCTTATCAGATTCAAAACCTCATCTACATACCTAAATATTTGTTAGCTACCCATAAGTGTGTGCTCATGGAAACAGGAGATTAGGTTTGATATACAATTGTTAGCTTTTTGAGATTAGATGATGATCCAATCATAAGATAAATAACATTATGTAATACCTATGTACGACAGTCAGATTCGATTTTGGCAGGTTAAGGACTATTCATTGGTCCAGTATTATGCTATTGGTCAGATCTATCTTAAACAGGTGTACCATTAGAATATCCTTGTTACACCTCGGCCAATCCAATTCACTCAGATCAACACAGACTAGATAATATAGTATATGTCCACTCGTACAAAACGTCTTGAGGAATGAGATCTCCTCAATTCTTATATCTCCAACAGATAATGTATTTCTTGAGATTTCCTTTATACTGGTGAACAAAGGTTATCATTTGGCGATTTGAAATATGAAAACATAATTTCAGAAGCTCCTCAAGAAACATAAACAATTTTCATTGGCATAACTTAGAGATGTATGGGAGCCTGGGCGAGATATAGTGAGTATGAAATGAGAGACGTAAGGTACGATAACAGAGTTATCGTTCCTTTTAAACTAACGTATTTACGATAACAGAGTTATCGTTCCTTTGAAAGTAACGTATTTACGATAACAGAGTTATCCTTCCTTTGGAACTAACGTAAACAATACAATCTTTAGCTATCAACCCGGTTATAACCGCGATTTGAGTAATAAGGAAACTGGCAGAAAGTTTGCCAAATGACACATGTACAGTAAACAACAGAGCTTTAAAAAATAAAATGCACTGAATGTCAAACACTCAACAGCATCTTCAGTTTCGAGCATTTCAGAGACCAACTAAATTTTTAATTGATTTCATTTTTTTACAATAATATTCTAGAGAAAAACCACCAACCAGCGGTCAGTACCTGGCAACTGTCCCAAATGGGATTCGAACTCGCGACCAAGAGGTGGAGCTAGGCTAGTGGTACTAAGTCAGGACATCTTAACCACTTGGCCACCGCAGCCTGACTTTTACATGATTATTATATACAAGACATTTCAAAATCGTCGATGTCATGCCGTTATTAAAATCATGTATTAAAATCAGTATCTCTTTAAGGAGATGATGGAAAGTCTGAGTACGCGGAGAAAAACCACTTACCAGTAGTCAGTACCTGGATTCTACCCCACATCGGATTCAAACTCGTAACCAAAAGGAAGAGGGCTTGTGGTAAATATGTTGAGACAAAACTTATTCTTAACCACTCGGCAACCGCAACCCCAAACAAGCTACTCCATTGTTTTTACCTTCTAAATAATTTAAACCAGTGCGTCCTAATAATTGACCAATACTGATGAAGGGAAATTAATCATAAATTTGAAATTAAAGTGATTAAGAAGTCATTTTGTAGGTACAAATGAAATCATTGTGTATCAGTGTTTGGCTTAATTGCGTTGAAAAATCATGTACCATGCTTCATTGCCTTGAAAAATCATGTACCATGCTTCATCAATCTGCTGTTTGTAAACTTTTCATTCAACTTTTTCTCAATAATCGAAATTCTGAAGAAAGCTCCACTTACATTGTAATCATAGCATGCAGGAATAATGAGCTGCTAAGTTTGTTTTAATCAGCTTACTTGACCTTCATTTAAGGTCACAGGAAATAGTTGAAAACCTTTAAACAACTTCTTGTTTATAATAAAGAGGCCTAGAAAACTGACCTTGTGCATGTGACATGTTGAAGTGGAGGGTTACCAAAGGACCTCTTTCACGAACAATGGAAATTTGCCCACGAACCAATTTTAATGAAATTAAATGTTACATGTAGCAACATAAATGCAAACCCTTGAAATACGTTAAAAAAATTCCAAAGGTCCCAGGGGCCTGTGCTATGGCCAAATTAATGTTGCCCAGTAGAGGTGTATGACAGGGTTCCATTTTTGATCCAAAATGGTATCAAAATAATGTTTTATGTCATAAAACTGTATCATTTTCTGAAGAGTATAAATAATTACATATTATGATCACAAATATGTAGGCAAAATGTGACAAATAAAATTTTGGCTACATTTTAAAGACAGAAAATATCGAAATTTTGGGTGTTATTTTCGGCCATGTCAATTATTAACAATGGTGGTTCACCCACTTCCAGTTTGAGTGCACCAAAAATATTTTCTGAAAAGTTGGCCCATTACCAGAAGTAAATATTGTGAAAATTTCAGAAAAATTGTGGACCGGTAAATTTGTCGTTTAAAAGTTATAATATAGCAAGGTCTATTTTTAGTAACGTTACATAATGCTATGAATATGCTTATTTTGAATCATTAATCACGAATCTAACCGTGTCAACATTAATGTATAATCCAATACTCATCTGTAACGCTTGATATGATTTCAAATTGATTTATTTAGTGATACTTTGTAAAAAAAATAAGTTTTACATAACCAAAATTACAAAACATTTGGGTGTTTTATGACCACAATAAGCTGTTTAGCATTTGAAGTAGCTTCACTAATATGTCCTGTTCTAATGATTTACAAATGTATTTTGTAATTATAGAGCATATTTACAGTGAAGAGAGTGATTAAAATGGGATTCTGTAGCTGTGTTGTTTGAAAGGGAAGAGTTACCAGGTTACATGGGTCATGTTACAAACCTAAAGTAGTTCAATTATTTTCAGGGCTAACACTTCTGATTAACATTTATGTTGATTCATGCTAACAAATGTAAATCTCATCACTTTTACATATTATATTGTTTTAGATTTTAAGTTTAATTTGGTCGGGAAACTCATTTATGTATCATTTCAGATTTAGATACATTAATGGCAAATGCTTCTTTAATCCTGCAAAATAACTAACTGAATGTAGCAGTTTTAATAATGAAAATAAACGTTATCTGTAAGTTCATCAAAACTTTTTTATCTTTATTGTCAATAATCATATTTGAATTCCATGTTAGTATTATTATATAATTAGAAAATTAAACAGCTTATTAGACACAAAAGAAAGGCTTCAATCACAGTACATGTACATGGTGTATATCCCCGTGATAAAGAGTGTGTGGCGATGAGTTTCATAAGTAATTCTGAAGTAATCCTTATGGACAAAAAGATCTCTAAAAATGTTAGTTGGTGGATATGGTATTAATTGTACAGAGATAATGGAGAAACAGTCAAACAGGAAATGAGAGTGTCTGATCAAACTGGAAATCATTTAAATGCAGTTTATTACATTATACTGTATGTCACTAAGCTTTGTGTCGCGTATGAATTGATTTATTTGGATCCCCCTGACATGTTTAATTCATGTTGTGATAACCAAATTTCTTATAAAATCAAAATTTATTACCTGAAATGATAAACCTTATGCCATTTTGATTGATAGTATGATGTGTTTATGATACACAAAGCTAATTATGAAAAATAAAACTTGTAATGGTGTGATTTGATGCCATTGCCAACACTTTGAAAGCACGATATTTTGAAAAACAACAACATTATACATATATGCACTAATATACTGGATGTATGAAAATTTGTAAAAACTTGATTCTCTTACATAATAATCTACTCCCACCCATTTGATTTCTAGATTTTGTTATTATTTTACTTTATATGCCTTTCAGCTGTAAATAAAAGAATATTTCTGAGAATGCAGTTGTAATCAACGTCTAGCTTGAAAAGTGAAAGATAATGCCCTAAAAATTCTGAAATACTTTGTTATTGTGATTCAATATTTTGATTATTCTACAATATATAGGTTATAAAATCATATATTACTTTACATTTAATGTAACTAATGAGTATTAAATAAGATTAAGAAATCAGTTTCTTTGTTTACTCAATTTTATGATTGAAAAGGGCCGTGGTGCAACCACGGTGTAATACTGCTAAAAATAGACCTTGTCTCACTAAGACCTTTAAACGACAAATTTACCGGTCCACAAGTTTTCTGAAATTTTCAAAATATTAACTTCAGGTAATGAGCCAACTTTTTAGAAAACATTTTTGGTGCACTCAAACTGGAAGTGGGTGAATCACCATTGTTAACAATTGACATGGCCGAAAATAACACCCAAAATTTCGATATTTTCTGTCTTTAAAATGTAGCTAAAATTTTATTTGTCACACTTTGCCTACATATTTGTGATCATAATATGTAATTATTTATACTCTTCAGATAATAAAGTTTTATGACATAAAACATTATTTTGATACCATTTTGGATCAAAAATGGAACCCTGTCATACACCTCTACTGGGCAACATTAATTTGGCCATAACACAGTCCCCTGGGACCTTTTGCATTTTTTTACACGTATTTCAAGGGTTTGCATTTATGTTGCTACATATAACATTTAATTTCAATAAAATTGGTTTGTGGGCAAATTTCCATTGTTCGTGAAAGAGGTCCTTTGTTTGAATATAACGTATTCGACCCAATAAGTGCCCAGGGCGTTTAAAAAATTGAAAAAAATCATAATGAAAAGATGCCAAGACAAAATTATTGCAAATCTATACAGTTTTGTGTAGTTTTGGTATTTATTTATGCCTGGGCAACTGAAATCAAGGCCTCAAAAAGGGTGAGGGGGGCTTATAGAGACATTTACCTTCAACCAACCTCACAGAATATATATCGTAGCAGGTTTTAATTCTAAATTGTTATATCTAGGTCCCTTTAGGTCAGTCAGTGAGTGGCAGACCAGCAAGTCCAGGGTCGGGGTCGCAGGTTAGAGAACAGTCAGCGGCACACTGCTCTCACCCTGTTACAATATTTACAGAAGGTATTTCAGTTACCCCCCCCCCCTTTTTTGTTTTGAAATTTTGAAAGGAACATTTTTTCTAGACAAAATGGTTGGGTTTTTTTCTTTTACAAAACTGTTGCTAATGCATTGTAAAATGCTCTTTTGTCAGCAATAATTTTAATAACTTTCATAGATATTTCAGAAAATTTTGAAACTTTTTTTTTCAAATTTCAGTTTCCAATTTTTCAAAAAATTGTTACGTTCAAAATTGCTTGTTGAGGTATGTAACTTTTTATTGCTTGTATGTTCAGAGGATACCCTTAGGCAAATATTTATACCATTTAGATTTTTTTCACATTTTTTTATTTTTGGGTGGTACACCTATACCTTCAGTAGAAGGCATAGATACCTAATATGACACCTGTATACTGGGATAATAGACAAGATCATAGAAACATCTTTTTTTGGGACGTGGATGTGACATGGTGGTAGAAGGCAAGGCTAGGCGAATGGGGTGCCGTAGACCGTGAGTTCGAGGCCCGGATAGGGCACAAGTCAATACGTTGTCATCCTTTGTTAAATTGTGTTTCTTAGATATATCTACTAAGAGATCGACATACTTGTAAAGAGATCGGTATTGGCACTGTAATATGCTTTGGAATGAGCTACAGGTAACACTTTTGGTTTGTTCAAACTAATGACCTTAACCTTAAAAATCTTTCAAGGTTACATATTGGTTTCCTCTATTGCTGCTTAGATTTTGGCCGAACAAGAATGTCTACACGTGCAAATATGTGTATACTCCCACTTTTTTGAAGAATTACCGAAAGTTATGGTCCTTTACGTCTCTCATTTCATCTGCAACACCCCTTTAGATGTTGCCCCACTAGTAGTACGAGACTTACATAAGCCTTTGATTAGATACCAACACAATCTGCATATATCAAGTTCTCAACTATTCTTAGGATTGAATCAATATTGGAGGCTTATGTCTATTGACAACTATTGGAGGCTTATGTCTATTGACAACTATTGGAGGCTTATGTCTATAGACAACTATTGGAGGCTTATGTCTATAGACAACTATTGGATGGTTGTGTCTATTGACAACTATTGGAGGGTTGTGTCTATTGACAACTATTGGAGGGTTGTGTCTATTGAACAACTATCGAAGGGTTGTGTCTATTGACAACTATTGGAGGCTTGTGTCTATAGACAACTATTGGAGGCTTGTGTCTATAGACAACTATTGGAGGCTTGTGTCTATAGACAACTATTGGAGGCTTATGTCTATTGAACAACTATTGGAGGCTTGTGTCTATAGACAACTATTGGAGGCTTGTGTCTATAGACAACTATTGGAGGGTTGTGTCTATAGACAACTATTGGAGGCTTATGTCTTGTTTAAAATCTATCAAACGATCTGTCATTTAAAGACAGATGTTGGTCAGGCACAATCTTTTACACTGACAAGACTTGGGGATCTAGCCACTTAATGCACTATTTGACTTGAGGAGAGACTGTAAAATGGTATACAAAAATGATGAGTTTTGATTTGACAAATATATATTGAAAACAAAAATTGTTCCCTATCCTCTAAAATTTAACAAAATTCACTATAAATAAGTTATATGTATACAAACAACATATAAATATAATATTCAAGGTAAACAGAATTCTAAAAACAGTTCAAAACATGCATTGCATGTATAGGTTATCTGGTCTCTGCATCTCACCCTGCTTAGTACAGGCCTACAGGTACCCTATTAGGAAATATATAAGGCTGGACAAACTTTCCTTAGGTGAAATAACAGTAAATAAAATAACCACCCAAACAACACATAATTTTATATTAAACATCTTTTGTTTGCTGAAAGACATACTTAAAATATGCTTGAAATTGATAAACTAAAACTATCACAGTGATTTAGTAACATTACCGGTAGATGCCTGCTTGTATGTGTCATTACTTAAAAATCATTTAAAGCATTGAAGGTGCCAATCACTTAACAAGAGATCCCAGAGGGATCTTGGCACCCACCAAAGAATGATCTATGTCTGACAATGTAAAGAGGGATCTTTTCTTTGCTTTTCAAACTTTTTCAAAAATACTACATATAAAATTTAAGACAGATCGCTTCAGTACTTTCTGAGAAATAGCGATAACAAACTTAAAATATCAAAATCCAAGATGGCTGCCTGGCGACCTTCTTGGTGACCGATCTGTCCCAAAACGCAATATGCACAACTATGGCCCTAGGGGAACCTACATGTGAAATTTGAGACAGATCCGTTCAGTATTTTCTGAGAATTAGCTATAATAAGAATTGTTAATGAACTGATGGACCACGGACCACAGATGAAAAGCGATTTGAATAGCCCACCATCTGATGATGGAGGGCTAAATATATAAGTTGTTAATGTGGCAAATTTAGAAATATAAGGGAACCTTTTTATAAGAAAGACATGCTTAATTTACAGTAAAAATAAAACTTGTATCCACACATTAGAGATATTTGAGGTATTCTCATTTAAAAGGCATGCTAAAAGACAATTCATCACATGCAGATAACAATGAAATAAAAAATACAAGTCAACCCTCAAAATCTCAAATTTTGATTAATTTAAAATTATTCCTTTAAAAAGTTTTAAAAACAATTTTTGTGTGTATAAAAAGCTTGCTGCTTACTTCTATATATGTCCATGCATATATATAGACCTGACTGATAAAGTCTATACATTAAAATATCAATTTTGGTTCTAAACCACAACGGTAAAGCTTGATATAGTACCATGTTTTAGTGGTACAACTTAAAAACAGAAGAACCATGTGAATTTCTCCATACAGGGTAGAAGAATAATATTGCCATTTTTATCTTGATTAGGGTGGGTCAAACAATACCTTCATAAGGACAATACATGAACATGCCAATAGACAAGACCCCATACTGAGAGAAACATTAGACAATAGCTGTAGAGGAGGTGACTGGATGGAGTAAATGCCGTGTCGTACATATGGGCCGAGAGGGCATGGCCCCATGGGTAGCTGGAGGGATTACAATATCAAGGCGATGAGCACCACATCAAGAAGCACCACCGGTACTGACACGTTCACTGCGAGATTTACTCAAGTTATACGTCTCGTTCACACCTTTCATGCCAATGTCCTTCCACACTTTGAGGGAGCGCTCCTTCCGATACTGTTCCCACCTGTCGTCGTCCGACTCGTGTGTGAGGTAGCGCTGACCGACCATCTCCTCCAGTTTACGGAGGTCACACCAAGTTTGATAATCCTGTAATGACCATATTCACACATGTATCAACATTAACAACTATTTAAATAATCATAATTATCTTATAATTAACTATCACAGATCATCTCATGTTTTCTTTAAGCCCTGGCTCAAAACTTTATTATAAATTATATCAACATTTTCCAGAAACAAAATTTGAATATCTCATACCATGAAGTCAAAATACATAATGAAATACACCTGCAGTAAAGCCCAAGTGTATCAAGCCTCACATAATTAACCCTCAATTAGTGCATAAACACTTATGCCCAGTTCAAATTAAAGCACTTCATCTAATTTGTACATCAAATCATTTACTGATCATTTCTGTTGTTTCTACAAACAGGAAAACTTTTATATACACTGAGATATTGATATTAATGTGGTTTATGGATAAATCATGCAATTTATACTTGTAATATTAGATATCTCTATAATGATAATTCCTTTATCCAGCTAAATAACATATCTCTTTCATAATAGGATTTTGATACACAGTACAGTTACTCTACACTAAAGTAAGCACACAATTATACATGGTTAGTTTAATTCGTGAAAGCTTTACTCCTATTCCATTAACAATTAAGAGCCACCATTATTTTACAGTAATTAGCACACTTCACTATAAAGGTTAAATCATCACATCTAATAAAACAAAGCTTACTTAGAAAACAGAAGAAAATGATGATAAAGTAAACTACAAACAGAGGATTTATTGAATCACATCTAATAGTCTGTGCTGGGTTAAACTGCAAGAATCTATCACAAAATGGTGTGATCTTTCTCTACCGATAGGGTGATGATCGGGTGGACAGAAAGCAAGTGATAGTATCATTTCAGATTTACCCTGTATAGTCACAAACGCGTACATTACCTGTCAAAAATTGGTCAGAATTACCCTGTATAGTCACAAACATGTACATTACCTGTAAAAAATTGGTCAGATTTACCCTGTATAGTCACAAACATGTACATTACCTGTCAAAAGTTGGTCAGATTTACCCTGTATAGTCACAAACATGTACATTACCTGTCAAACTCTGGTCAGATTTACCCTGTATAGTCACAAACATGTACATTACCTATCAAACTCTGGTCAGATTCACCCTGTATAGTCACAAACATGTACATTACCTGTCAAACTCTGGTCAGATTTACCCTGTATAGTCACAAGCATGTACATTACCTGTCAAAAGTTGGTCAGGTTTACCCTGTATATAGTCACAAACATGTACACTACCTGTCAAAAGTTGGTCAGATTTACCCTGTATAGTCACAAGCATGTACATTACCTGTCAAAAGTTGGTCAGATTTACCCTGTATATAGTCACAAACATGTACATTACCTGTCAAAAGTTGGTCAGATTTACCGTATATAGTCACAAACATATACATAACCTGTCAAACTCTGGTCAGATTTACCCTGTATATAGTCACAAACATGTACATTACCTGTCAAAAGTTGGTCAGATTTACCCTGTATAGTCACAAACATGTACATTACCTGTCAAACTCTGGTCAGATTTACTCTGTATAGTCACAAGCATGTACATTACCTGTCAAAAGTTGGTCAGATTTACCCTGTATATAGTCACAAACGTGTACATTACCTGTCAAACTCTGGTCAGATTTACCCTGTATAGTCACAAACATGTACATTACCTGTCAAACTCTGGTCAGATTTACCCTGTATATAGTCACAAGCATGTACATTTCCTGTCAAAAGTTGGTCAGATTTACCCTGTATAGTCACAAACATGTACATTACCTGTCAAACTCTGGTCAGATTTACACTGTATAGTCACAAACATATACATTACCTGTCAAATTCTGGTCAGATTTACCCTGTATAGTCACAAACATGTACATTACCTGTCAAAAGTTGGTCAGATTTACCCTGTATAGTCACAAACATGTACATTACCTGTCAAACTCTGGTCAGATTTACCCTGTTTAGTCACAAACATGTACATTACCTGTCAAATTCTGGTCATATTTACCCTATATAGTCACAAACATGTACATTACCTGTCAAATTCTGGTCAGATTTTTACCCTGTATAGTCACAAACATGTACAATACCTGTCAAAAGTTGGTCAGATTTACCCTGTATAGTCACAAACATGTACATTACCTGTCAAACTTTGGTCAGTCATAAACATGAAATCATTCAGTCATAAACTTATCACTGTCATCTAACACTATACAAACTGGAAACTAACATTTACTTAATATGGGCATAAACTAATTAACTGATGTATACATATTTACAGGAGAGACTTGAGAGCGAGTTTCTTACACATTTCTGTAGATCCTATGTACATTGAGAGCGAGTTTCTTACACATTTCTGTAGATCCTATGTACATTGAGAGCGAGTTTCTTACACATTTCTGTAGATCCTATGTACATTGAGAGCGAGTTTCTTACACATTTCTGTAGATCCTATGTACATAAGCATCCCTTGACAACAATACAAGGTGCATGCTTTAGACCTGTAAATCATTAAGGTGTGACTGTAATGTAAAAGTGTGATCACCTGAAGCCAGAGATGAACAAGAGATTTTTCCACACTGAATCGTTTTCGCATTTTGACCTGGAGCAGGTTTGTGATGAGGTCTATAGCTGTAAGATAAGTAGGCAGAGAATTAACACGGGACATACAACTCCCTCTACTGAACCACGCCAACAACTACCCAAACGATAGCAACACTCTATCAAATACTCAACATCCTCGCCTGGTACACCAATTGGCATGCTGCTTGGAATCAGTCTTATAAAGGGAATTACCTTCATTTTGTATTAATTGTTAAATCATTTAGAAAAATTTCTTTAGGCTAAAATTAAATTTTGTACCAATTTTATATGAACACTTTTACGAGGAAGAAAAGGAAGAGGGTGTAGAAATATTTTTTGGGGTACAGTTGATAAAGATTTTAACGAGAAATACACTACACACAAAAGTTAGTTTTAAGAATAAACTTATGGATGGATCCAACGATCTGAATTCATTTTCAATAACAGGTTGTCTTTGACCTTCGTCCTATTACATTATGAATTTATAATTGTGGACTTTTTGTAAAAAAATTTTCTCAAAATTTTATTGGTAAAAATAACTTTTATTCAAAATCATTTCAGAAAGAAAAAATGTGCAAAATAATAACATTATAACTTAATGATAATCTTTCAAATGGTACAAAATGTCTTTTTCACTGAAAAGTTTGAAGCATTGAAAACTGATTGAGATTGTATAAAGACCAGGTGACAATAAATAGGTGGGAGACTAGTGTGGTGTGAGTATTCACAGCTGCAAAAAAAGCCATTAGTAAAGCGTGAATCTGAAGCTGGGGGTATCATTGATGACGATACAACAATGTCCCGTGTTTAATGTCCCACCAGGTTATCTCCTATCAGAACATTTATTGTCACTATTATGCAGGATATTTTCCCCATTTGAAGGATGCAGGAGTTTTATAATTCAAACTTGTGTCATGTAGTTTAACCAGAGAGATTTTTTTTTCAGATAAAATTATTAATTATTTTAATTGAGGTTGAAAGTGTCTAATGCTGGAACCTGACTAATACACTGGTGGGACATCACACACACTAGTACAAATCATTTATTTCACTGTTTGTCTGTATATTTCCTCTATGCCACAGCTATCTGCCCTTGGGGGAGGTATTTGGAAATCATAACTTTGTGAGTCAAAAATATGATTTTGGGCTCACAAATATGACGCAACAAATAATCTCTACTTCCAAGGAAATATAACTCAAGAAATACAGAACCCTTAAAGATGCACCACCGCCGTTGAATGGTATTTTTACTCTATCAAAAACAGGAGCAGACAAATTAATATTTTTCTTCAGTTACAAAAGTTACTTACTTAACACCATTACCACCATTGAAAAATTGAAGCTTCTTATTTTAATTCAAGATGAAAATGACAAAAATAAATAATAGCATCCTGAAAAAATTCCATGGCATTATGCCTTATATGGAATTAAATACTGATTGTGCACACACCAAAAGCAAAATAAGTTCTGTCATATATGTATTTTTTGTGCTAATTAGACACATAAAAACATGATTATACATCAATTATTGTTCAAATGCTGGGTATCGTTTATGCTCTGTGGGTGGTGGAGCATCTTTAAGTGGAATATCAAGATCAGTAGAAGCTTTCTAAATACATAAAACTACAGTAATATATTTGATAAACAGTGGTTATAAATGATTTGTATTAAGACAGAGAAGACAGACACAGCAGATCGGTGTTATAACCTGTACGAGCCACGGGTGGCTCATTATCTGGTATACAGGAGGGCGCTTTTGCAAATTTGTCACAAATATTTGCTTGATAAAATTTTTAGCTGAAAGCAAAATAAAACATGATCATATGGTACAAATGATTTGACAGAAAAACTGGTAAGATAAAAATAATAATCTGCAAACTTGAAGCAATGTAATATTGAAACCATTCACCAATACATTACATCATTGTTTTACACCTATCTAACTTAGATGTTTGCCATAAAAAATTAATATAAAATGAAATCAGGAACTATGGGTATAATGAATTTTTACTCATTTCTTTTAGAATGGTTTTCATTTATAAAAGTGAGAAAGCTTTCCATGAATTACACAGCAGACCATCTATGTGTATAGGTAGGTATGAGTTATCTCCCCTTTAGTTTTACACCCAGTGTGTGAAAAGACTAATAAACACTACAAGATTTACAATTTCAAAACCTCAACATGCTATTATTAATAAACATTAATAAACATACTTAAGCTATGAAATATATAAAACATTATCTGTTATTAATTTTAATATTGCATTGACAATCTTCTAATTAGCATGAAAATAAATCATCTAATATGTGTCCCTAAAGCCTGTATACACTTTCCTGGATAAACATTTATTTCATTAATAACTTCGACATTTATGTTTAATATGTATGAATCACACTTTGAACAGGTTTTGTTACCGACAGACAATACACCATGGCACCAATTCAGCATTAAAACATTTGTGAATCACTTGTTACTATGACAACAAAATATAATGTTACTATGACAAAAGAACTTTACTCCCCAGGGAGATATCTAAAGTTTTGCTACTATGAAAATATAGACACTCATTACTATGACAACAGGACCCTACTTCCCTGGGAGATATCTAAATGTTTTGTTACTATGACAATATGATCACTCATTACTATGACAACAGGACCCTACTTCCCTGGGAGATATATAAATGTTTTGTTACTATGACAATATGATCACTCATTACTATGACAACAGGACCCTACTGCCCTGGGAGATATATAAATGTTTTGTTACTATGACAATATGATCACTCATTACTATGACAACAGGACCCTACTTCCCTGGGCAATATATAAATGTTTTGTTACTATGACAATATGATCACTCATTACTATGACAACAGGACCCTACTTCCCTGGGAGATATCTTAATGTTTTGCTACTATGACAATATGATCACTCATTACTATGACAAAAGGACCATATTTCCCTGAGATATATATAAATGTTTTGTTACAATGACAATATGATCACTCATTACTATGACAACAGGACCCAACTTCACTGAGAGATATATAACTGTTTTGTTACTATGACAATATGATCACTCATTACTATGACAACAGGACCCTACTTCCCTGGAAGATATATAAATGTTTTGTTACTATGACAATATGATTACTCATTACTATGACAACAGGACCCTACTTCCCTGAGATATATATAAATGTTTTGTTACTATGACAATATGATCACTCATTACTATGACAACAGGACCCAACTTCACTGAGATAAATATAAATGTTTTGTTACTATGACAATATGATCACTCATTACTATGACAACAGGACCCTACTTCCCTGGTCAATATATAAATGTTTTGTTACTATGACAATATGATCACTCATTACTATGACAACAGGACCCTACTTCCATGGGAGATGTCTAAATGTTTTGTTACTATGACAATATGATCACTCATTACTATGACAACAGGACCCTACTTCCCTCGGAGATATCTTAATGTTTTGTTACTATGACAATATGAACTTTCATTACTATAACAATAAAACCTTACCTTCCTGGGATATGTCCTTCCAGGGGTTTGGAGGATACATAAACGAGGCGTTTTGTATCTGATCACTCACTTCCTCATCCTCATTGAAAGGGAATGTTCCACTAATACTGTAATAATATAAACAAGGTGAAGGAAACATTGAATACATAGTACATAAAATTTAGATAACCTAATTATAGTGGTACAACCAGGTACTCGTCATTCAACTTGTGCACTATCTAAGCTGAAAACTACTTTATAGAGAAAAAAAACAAGAGGCCCAGAGGGCCTGTATCGCTCACCTGGTTTGTAATGCCAAGTAATGTTCAGAATACAGGTTCATTGTTTCTTTTCTGAAGGATTATAATATTAACCTCTAAATCCCCTATTGGTCCTCACCCCTCCTGTGCCCAGGGGGGTCAGAGCCAAAATTTATACAAGTTCTGTTCCCCTTCTCCCAAGGATGTTTGTGGCCAAATTTGGTTACAATCCATGCAGAACTCTATGACTAGTAGCGATTTAAAGGATTTACCTCTATTTCCCCTATTGGGCCCCGCCCCTCCTGCCCCCGGGGGGTCAGAGCCAAAATTTATACAAGTTCTGTTCCCCCTCCCCCAAGGATGTTTGTGGCCAAATTTGGTTACAATCCATGCAGAACTCTATGACTAGTAGCGATTTAAAGGATTTACCTCTATTTCCCCTATTGGGCCCCGCCCCTCCTGCCCCCGGGGGGTCAGAACCAAAATTTATACAAGTTCTGTTCCCCCTCCCCCAAGGATGTTTGTGGCCAAATTTGGTTACAATCCATGGAGAACTCTATGACTAGTAGCGATTTAAAGGATTTACCTCTATTTCCCCTATTGGGCCCCGCCCCTCCTGCCCCCGGGGGGTCAGAACCAAAATTTATACAAGTTCTGTTCCCCCTCCCCCAAGGATGTGTGTGGCCAAATTTGGTTACAATCCATGGAGAACTCTATGACTAGTAGCGATTTAAAGGATTTACCTCTATTTCCCCTATTGGGCCCCGCCCCTCCTGCCCCCGGGGGGTCAGAACCAAAATTTATACAAGTTCTGTTCCCCCTCCCCCAAGGATGTGTGTGGCCAAATTTGGTTACAATCCATGGAGAACTCTATGACTAGTAGCGATTTAAAGGATTTACCTCTATTTCCCCTATTGGGCCCCGCCCCTCCTGCCCCCGGGGGGTCAGAACCAAAATTTATACAAGTTCTGTTCCCCCTCCCCCAAGGATGTGTGTGGCCAAATTTGGTTACAATCCATGCAGAACTCTATGACTAGTAGCGATTTAAAGGAAATGTTGACGGACAGATGGACGACGGACGGACGGACGGACGACGGACGCCGCGCCATGACATAAGCTAATAATAAAAAAAAAAAATTTTTATGAGTTCAATTGACTGACCACATGTCCAGAAAACTATTTACCAGACATAGATGACCACTCCAAATGACCATTTGTCCTGCGAAATATTGTAGACTTACCCGAAATAGATGACCACTCCAACTGACCACATGTCCAGAGAACTATTGTAGACTTAACTGACAAAGATGACCACTCCGACTGACCACATGTCCAGAGAACTATTGTAGACCTACCAGACATAGATGACCACTCCGACTGACCACATGTCCAGAGAACTATTGTAGACTTATCAGACATAGATGACCACTCTGAATTACCACCTACCAGACATAGATGACCACTCTGAATTACCACATGTTCAGAGAACTATTGTAGACTTACCTGACATAGATGACCACTCCGACTGACCACATGTCCAGAGAACTATCGTAGACTTACCTGATATAGATGTCCACTCTGACTGACCACATGTCCAGAGAACTATCGTAGACTTACCAGACATAGATGACCACTCTGAATGACCACATGTCCAGAAAACTATTGTAGACTTACCTGACATAGATGACCACTCCGACTGACCATATGTCCAGAGAACTATCGTAGACTTACCTGACATAGATGACCACTCCGACTGACCACATGTCCAGAGAACGATTATAACCTTTACTCTTTAGCACTTCTGGAGCTGTTTAGGGGAGAAAGGACACAATGTGAGTAATCATCACACGAAGCATTACAGAACAAGACAATTACCCAAATTACAATTAGTGCCACAAAGACATCCAATCAAGCTGTTTCTTAAATATAATTTACAAATGGAAATGGTCAGTGACCTACATTTGGGACATAACACCATCTCACATTGGACACTTGCAATTTTGTTAAATGCCAGTCCTTCATGGAAATGACTAAGGACTTCTTACTCTGATGAAGCATAGATGTAACTGTATATATAGTTTTCAAAATGCCGATTGAGCTCAAAGTATTAATAATCTTACTATCAAATAAAAAAAAAGGCCCAGAAGGCCTGTATCACTCACCTAGATTTTTTTACTACTTATCTCAAAACTCTTACAATCAGAAATAGCTAAATTGACCAGATGATAAGTTCAATTTTGAATCCCTACCATATAATGGTGCTATCAATATCATACAACTATGAGTGTTGGTCAATGCGTAGTTTCAGAGAACAAGTCGTTTATATGAAAGTATAAGCCCCATCATTTGTACATTTTTGAATCCCTACCCCATAAGATGCTACCATTGCATTATGAGCGTTATCCTATGCTTATTTTCAGAATAGAAGACATTTTCAGTTCCAGAAAAGAAGACATTTATATGAAAAATAGCCAATTTAACCCCTTTTGACCGCGCCCTCAGGCCCCAGGGGGTTCAGCCCCATCATTTGTACAATTTTGAAACTTACCTAGGTAAGCTGGTGTTCCCACTACCGATCTACGGAAAGACTTCTCACCAATAATACGTGCAAAACCAAAATCACATAATTTCACCTGAAAGTTAAACAAAAGTGATTAACCACAAGGTTAAGATTAATTCGTCAGGAGTCTTCAATAATAGATTTAATCAGTGACCTTGGTGCAAGGTCATTTCATTTAATCCACAATTGACCAATCATTGATATCCTCTAAAACTGAAAACATGCAGGTTAGATATAATTACTAAACTGTGGAATAAAGCATAGTAACAACTAACCTTTTGTAACAACTGCTAAATAGGTTGTACAACATTAATAAACAAGAGGTCCAGAGGGCCTGTATCGCTCACCTGGTTTTTTGTTAGTAATTATCACAAGAATCTGACAATTAGAAAAATAAGCAAAATTGACTCCCTAAGTTTAATTTTGAATCACAACCATACAATGATGCTATTGATACCATACAAATATGCTATCCAATACATAGGTTCAGAGACAAAGTAATTCATATGAAAATAGTAGCCTAATTGACCTTTTTGACCTCGCATCTATTGCCGTTTAAGGCCCCGGGGGTCAGCCCTATCATTTGTACAATTTCAAATCCCAACCCTATAAGGATGCTACCATTGCATTATAAGTGCTCTTCCATTCTTAGTAGCAGAGAAGAAGTCGTTTATATGGAAATAGCTAAATTGACCCCTTTTGACCCCACCCTTCAGGCTCCCAGGGGGATCAGCCCCATCATTTGCAAAATTTTGAATCCAAACCCTATAAGGATGTAACCATTGCATTATGAGTGCAATCCCATGTTAATTTGCAGAGAAAAAGTCATTTATATGGAAAGTGACCACTTTTGACCCCGCCCCTCAGGCCCCCTGGGGTCAGCCCTATCATTTGCTCAATTTGGAATCCCCAGCCTACAAGGATGCTACCATTGCATTATGGGTGCTTTACCATGCTTAGTTGCAGAGAAGAAGTCATTTATATGGAAATAGCCAAATTGACCCCTTTTGACCCCGCCCCTCAGGCCCCCCGGGGGTCAGCCCTATCATTTGCACAATTTTGAATCCCCACACTATAAGGATGATATCATTGGCATTATGGGTGCTATCCCATGCTTGGTTTCAGAGAAGAAGTCGTTTATATGGAAATAGCCAAATTGACCCCTTTTGACCCCGCCCCTCAGCCCCCCCCCCCCCGGGAGTCAGACCCATCATTTGTACAATTTTGAATCCACACCCTATAACAATACTACACTTGCATTATGAGTGCTATCTCATGCTTAGTTTCAGAGAAGTCGTTTATATGGAAATAGCCAAATTGACCCCATTTGACCCCGCCCCTCAGGCCCCCAGGGGGTCAGCCCCATCATTTGTACAATTTTGAATCCCAACCCTAAAAGGATGCTACCATTGCATTATGGGTGCTATCCCATGCTTGGTTTCAGAGAAAAAGTCGTTTATATGGAAATAGCCAAATTGACCCCATTTGACCCCGCCCCTCAGGCCCCGGGGGGGTCAGCCCCATCATTTGTACAATTTTCAGTCAGTAGCCCAAAAGAATGCTACCAGTCAAATTTTATTGAAATCCGACCAGCGGTTATGGAGAAGAAGTCGATTGTTGACGGACGCCGGACGCCGGACGCCGCGGTATGCCATAAGCTCACCTCAGTCCTTTGGACCAGGTGAGCTAATAAATGCTCATTGAAGAGTTTAGGCCTCTTATTATTGTAAGGATCCAGTGTACTTGGAGAAACCAGTATAGTTTGAAGAAAAGAATCTCATATGTGGTTCCAATCAAACAAGATATGGATCTCTGGTTACCTAGGTGACAGGATATGGAACTCTGGTTACCTAGGTGTCAGGATATGGAACTCTGGTTACCTAGGTGACAGGATATGGAACTCTTGTTACCTAGGTGACAGGATATGGAACTCTGGTTTCCTAGGTGACAAGATATGGATCTCTGGTTACCTAGATGATAGGATATAGAACTCTGGTTACCAAGGTGACAGGATATGGAACTCTGGTTACCTAGGTGATAGACCAGTCTGTTAATAGATAGACCAGTGTGTTACTACCTAACTCACCTGGTTACCTAAGTGACAGACCAGTGTATTACTACCTAACTCACCAGGTTACCTAGGTGATAGACCAGTGAGTTAATAGATAGACCAGTGTGTCACTACCTAACTCACCAGGTTACCTAGGTGACAGACCAGTCTGTTAATAGATAGACCAGTGTGTTACTACCTAACTCACCTGGTTACCTAGGTGACAGACCAGTCTGTTAATAGATAGACCAGTGTTACTACCTAACTCACCTGGTTACCTAGGTGATAGACCAGTCTGTTAATAGATAGACCAGTGTGTTACTACCTACCTCACCTGGTTACCTAGGTGATAGACCAGTGTATTACTACCTAACTCACCTGGTTACCTAGGTGATAGATTGGTGTGTTACTACCTAACTCACCAGGTTACCTAGGTGATAGACCAGTGTGTTACTAGATAGACCAATGTGTAACTACCTACCTCACCTGGTTACCTAGGTGACAGACCAGTGTATTACTACCTAACTCACCAGGTTACCTAGGTGATAGACCGGTGTATTACTACCTACCTCACCTGGTTACCTAGGTGATAGACCAGTGTGTCACTACCTAACTCACCAGGTTACCTAGGTGAAAGACCAGTGTGTTAATAGATAGATCAGTGTGTTACTGCCTAACTCACCAGGTTACCTAGGTGATAGACCGGTGTATTACTACCTACCTCACCTGGTTACCTAGGTGATAGACCAGTGTGTCACTACCTAACTTACCAGGTTACCTAGGTGACAGACCAGTGTGTTACTACCTAACTCACCAGGTTACCTAGGTGATAGACCAGTGTGTTACTACCTATCTCACCTTGTTACCTAGGTGACAGACCAGTGTATTACTACCTAACTCACCAGGTAACCTAGGTGATAGACCAGTGTGTTACTAGATAGACCAATGTATTACTACCCACCTCACCTTGTTATCTAGGTGACAGACCAGTGTATTACAGGTTACCTAGGTGATAGACCAGTGTGATACTAGATAGACCAATGTTTTACTACCTACCTCACCTTGTTACCTAGGTGACAGACCAGTGTATAACTACCTAACTCACCTGGTTACCTAGGTGACAGACCAGTGTGTTACTACCTAACTCACCAGGTTACCTAGGTGATACACCAGTGTGTTACTACCTCACTCACCTGGTTACCTAGGTGACAGACAAGTGTTTTACTACCTAACTCACCAGGTTACCTAGGTGATAGACCAATGTGTTGCTAGATAGACCAATGTGTTACTACCTACCTCACCTGGTTACCTAGGTGACAGACCATTGTATTACCACCCAACTCAACTGGTTACCTTGGTGACAGACCAGTGTGTCACTACCTAACTCACCTGGTTACCTAGGTGATAGACCAGCGTATTACTACCTACCTCACCTGGTTACCTAGGTGATAGACCAGCGTATTACTACCTTACTCACCTGGTTACCTAGGTGACAGACCTGTGTATTACCACCTAACTCACCTGGTTACCTAGGTGATAGACCAGTGTATTACTACCTAACTCACCTGGTTACCTAGGTGATAGACCAGCATATTACTACTTACCTCACCTGGTTACCTAGGTGATAGACTAGCGTATTTCTACCTAACTCACCTGGTTACCTAGGTGACAGACCAGTGTGTTACTACCTAACTCACCTGGTTACCTAGGTGACAGACCAGTGTATTACTACCTAACTCATTTGGTTACCTAGGTAATAGACCAGTGTATTACTACCTACCTCACCTGGTTACCTAGGTGATAGACCGGTGTGTTACTACCTAACTCACAAGTTACCTAGGTGATAGACCAGTGTATTACTACCTACCTCACCTGGTTACCTAGGTGATAGACCAGTGTGTTACTACCTAACTCACCTGGTTACCTAGGTGATAGACCGGTGTGTTACTACCTAACTCATTTGGTTACCTAGGTGATAGACCAGCGTATTACTACCTAACTCACCTGGTTACCTAGGTGATAGACCAGTGTGTTACTAGATAGACCAATGTGTTACTACCTACCTCACCTGGTTACCTAGGTGGCAGACCAGTGTATTACTACTTAACTCACCTGGTTACCTAAGTGACAGACCAGTTTATTAATACCTAACTCACCTGGTTACCTAGGTGATAGACCGGTGTGTTACTACCTAACTCATTTGGTTACCTAGGTGATAGACCAGCGTATTACTACCTAACTCACCTGGTTACCTAGGTGACAGACCAGTGTATTACTACCTAACTCACTTGGTTACCTAGATGATAGACCTGTGTATTACTACCTAACTCATTTGGTTACCTAGGTGATAGACCAGCGTATTACTACCTAACTCACCTGATTACCTAGGTGACAGACCAGTGTATTACCACCTTACTCACCTGGTTACCTAGGTGACAGAACAGTGTATTACTACCTAACTCACCTGGTTACCTAGGTGATAGACCAGTGTATTACTACCTAACTCACCTGGTTACCTAAGTGATAGACCAGCGTATTACTACCTAACTCTCCTGGTTAACTAGGTGATAGACCAGTGTATTACTACCTAACTCACCTGGTTACCTAGGTGATAGACCAGCGTATTACTACCTAACTCACCTAGTTACCTAGGTGATAGACCAGTGTGTTACTTCCTAAATCATCTGGTTACCTAGGTGATAGACCGGTGTGTCACTACCTAACTCACCTGGTTACCTAGGTGATAGACTGGTGTGTTACTTCCTAACTCACCTGGCTACCTAGGTGATAGACCGGTGTGTCACTACCTAACTCACCTGGTTACCTAGGTGATAGACCAGCGTATTACTACCTAACTCACCTGGTTAACTAGGTGATAGACAAGTGTGTCACTACTTAACTCACCTGGTTAACTAGGTGATAGACCAGCGTATTACTACCTAACTCACCTGGTTACCTAGGTGATAGACCAGTGTGTCACTACTTAACTCACCTGGTTACCTAGGTGATAGACCAGCGTATTACTACCTAACTCACCTAGTTACCTAGGTGATAGACTGGTGTGTTACTTCCTAACTCACCTGGCTACCTAGGTGATAGACCGGTATGTCACTACCTAACTCACCTGGTTACCTAGGTGATAGACCAGCGTATTACTACCTAACTCACCTGGTTACCTAGGTGATAGACCAGTGTATTACTACCTAACTCACCTGGTTACCTAGGTGACAGACCAGCCTATTACTACCTAACTCACCTGGTTACCTAGGTGACAGACCAGTGTATTACTACCTAACTCACCTGGTTACCTAGGTGATAGACCAATGTGTCACTACCTAACTCACCTGGTTACCTAGGTGATAGACCAGCGTATTACTACCTAACTCACCTGGTTACCTAGGTGATAGACCAGCGTATTTCTATCTAACTCACCTGGTCACCTAGATGATAGACCAGTGTATTACTACCTAACTCACCTGAGGGAAGGCTGTCTCTGATGATAGTAGAACATTCTCAGGCTTCAGATCACAATGTACTATATGTTTAGAGTGTAGGTGTTTAAGAGCTACCAAAATCTGAAAGAGACAATCAAAAGTTTATCAGAAACTAAAATCTGAAACAGAGGATAAAAAAGATCTAACAGAAACCAAAATCTGAAACAGACGATAAAAAATTCTAACAGAAACTAAAATCTCAAAGAGACGATCAAAAGTTTTAACAGGAACTAAAATCGGAAAGAGATGATCCAAAGTTTTACAGGAACTAAAATCTGAAACAGACGATAAAAAGTTTTAACAGGAACTACAAGAGATCCCAGAGGGATCTTGGCGCCCACCTAAGAATGATCTTTGTCTGACAAAGGAAAGAGGGATCTTTTCTCTGCTTTTCAAGATTTTACTACATATTACTACACATGAAATTTCAAAAAGATCCTTTGACTGCTTTCTGAGATATATAACAGTAACAAACTTCAATTATCAAAATCCTAGATGGCTACCTGTTGGCCATCTTGTTCACCGATTGGTCCTAAAATGCAATATGTACAACTAGACCACTAGAAGAACCTGCACATACAATTTGAGACAGATCCCATGAGTACTTTCTGATAAATAGTGGTAACAAGCTCTAACTATCAAAATCCAAGATGGCGGCCTGGCGGCCATCTTGTTCATTGATCGGTCCCAAAATGCAATATGCACAACTAGGCCTCTAGGGGAACCTGCACATGCAATTTGAGACAAATCCCTTCAGTACTTTCTGAGAAATAGAGGTAACAAACTTCAATTGTCAAAATCCAAGATGGCTGCCTCTCGGCCATCTTGTTAACCGATTGGTCCCAAAATGCAATATGCACAACTAGGCCCCTAGGGGAACTTACATGTGAAATTTGAGAAAGATCCCTTCAGTACATTCTGAGAAATAGCGGTAACAAATTTTAACAATCAAAATCCAAGATGGCTGCCTGGCGGCCATTTTGTTGACCGATTGGTCCCAAAATACAATATGCACAACTCGGGCCCTAGGGGAACCTACATATAAAATTTGAGAAACATCCCTTCAGTACTTTCTGAAAAATAGCGGTAACAAGAATTGTTAACGGATGGAAGGACGGACGACGGACCACGGACAAAAAGCGATTTGAATAGCCCACCATCTGTAGATGGTGGGCTAAAAATCTGAAACAGACGATAAAAAGTTCTGACAGACTTCGTCTCAGATGACCTAAAAATCATAGAGTCCCAAATGAACAATTAAAATACACCGTCTATGGTGCATATGTATGTACAAATTTTTGAATAATATTGAGGTTTGATTTATTCATACTATGAAGTAATATGTAAAATGAACACAAAACATTTAATTTTCATCGCAGAGTGGTTTTATTGTTTCAATGGACTCAGGCTCACCGAGCATACCTAAGAATGCTGTTTCACAGCATCAAAAATCTGAAACAGACGATATAATATTATCACAATCAGCTTTCACCCAAGGTTTGAAAAATGTACATGTGAAACCAATAAAAATGTGTTTTAGAAATGTATTACCAGGACAATGATATCGGCAAGGTATCATTATAAAGAGGAAAGAATTAGTTAAGCATTGCTGTCACTATTTTTTCAATTTCATCAGGGTATGAAATAACTTTTGTGTGCAAACGGTGTGAATCTGCATAGCAGATTCTAACAAAAGTTTGCAAACAAAATTTTTTCATAACCTGAGAAAATTAAAACAAAGTGCCAAGGCCACTCATAGATGCTGTTAATGAAGGACTCAAACAAAGGAATAAAGAAATTGGTTTTTCATTGATTTTCATTTAGTTAACATGTTGTAGTACATTGTAGATACATGTATATATCTATATACTGTACAATGTTGAATTTTGGAGTTAAACAAAAGATATATATTATTTTATTATAATTAAAGTTGATTCAACAACCATAAGTTAAATAGGTTTTTTCCTGAAATGAATGAAATATATTTTATAAATAAATGTGGTAAAAATCTGAGTACCATTTTCGTTTTATAAGTGATTTATCAATTCTATATACACATATTAATTACTGAAATTATCAATTTCATCAATGTCTCTTTAAAAGAAAATAAATTAATTATCAATATCCATTTAGTAACGGGAGAGGGCTGATATTGGCATAGCCTGTTGCCCAATCCCAATTGTAATACTACAGTAAAAATATTCTGAAATGAAATCCATGTAATAACAACAGAAATATTGCGATTTCCGAATTACGTATTGATATCCTTATTAGGAAGACTGGCTGCTTACATGATAGTGTAACTCTTTGCTTTGCCGACTTTTGACTTATAAATCGTGGACGGGATACTTTTGTCTAACAAGAGGCCCAAAGGGCCTTAACGGTCATCTGACTACCTTGGCAATAGTAAAATTAATTATATATGGTGTCACTTTGTCAGGACCATGTCAGGATCATTTTCAATTTCTTTCAACAAATTTTATTTCTAACAAGAGGCCCAAGGGCCTTAACATATAGGAAATTAATTAGATATAGTGTCATGGTAGCCATCTTCGATTTGGGATCAACCAAAGATGTAACAATACTTTGTCGGGACCATGTCAGGATCATTTCATGCAAGTTTCAGCTAAATCGCACCGGTAGAACTTGAGAAGAAGTTCAAATTGTGTTTTCAAGATGGTCTCTGTGGCAGCCATCTTGGATTTCGAATTGACCCGAAAAATAACAACACTTTGTCGGGACCATGTCAGGATCATTTCATGTAAGTTTCAGACAAATCGCACCGGTAGAACTTGAGAAGAAGTTCAAAATGTGTTTTCAAGATCGCAGCTGTGGCGGCCATCTTGGATTTCGGATCGAACCGAAAATTAACAACATTTGTCAGGACCATGTCAGGATCATTTCATGCAAGTTTCAGCCAAATCGCACTGGTAGAACATGAGAAGAAATTCAAAATGTGTTTTCAAGATGGCAGCTGTGGCGGCCATCTTGGATTTCAGATCGACCTGAAAAATAACAGCACTTTGTCGGGACCATGTCAGGATCATTTCATGCAAGTTTCAGCCAAATCGCACCGGTAGAACTTGAGAAGAAGTTCAAAATGTGTTTTCAAGATGGCGGCTGTGGCGGCCATCTTGGATTTCGGATCGACCCGAAAAATAACAACACTTTGTCGGGACCATGTCAGGATCATTTCATGCAAGTTTCAGCCAAATCGCACAGGTAGAACTTGAGAAGAAGTTCAAAATGTGTTTTCAAGATGGCGGCTGTGGCGGCCATCTTGGATTTCGGATCAACCCGAAAAATAACAACACTTTGTCGGGACCATGTCAGGATCATTTCGTGTAAGTTTCAGCTAAATCGCACTGGTAGAACTTGAGAAGAAGTTCAAAATGTGAAAAGTTAACGCACGGCGCACGGCGGATGGCGACGGACGAAACAGGACGACTATAGCATAATTTGGTTACCTATTACAACAATCCTTTGTTGTAATGAAGCATTGTTGCAAATAAAACATAGTGGATGTTTGTTTAAACACAGCTTGAACAAGTCGAATAGCAAGTGCTATGCAGTGCACTTTCACTACGTTAATATATAGCTATATTTACATTTTCACTGCAGTCCCACTATGTAACCTTACCAAGCAGAGTTGGCAGTCACACAGGCTATGAACTTCAATCGCGAGAGACAGCTGTTCAAATGGCTGTTCCATCCATGATGATAACGAATAATTAATTCATTACATATGCAAAATCCCATGTTATTTCAACATAAAATTATTACCAAATGTAAATATAAGCATTGAACGTCTTTCAGTTGGCATACATAGCAAATATGAATGCCAACTGGACAGAGGCAAATCAAACTTGAAGCGGGCATGGAATTTAATTGCCTCTGTCCAATTGGCATTCATATTGGTTATGGAATCAAATTGAAAGACGTTCATTGCTTTAATGAATGTTAGGCCTTACAGCAATGACGTTTAAAGGGTGGCAACTCGAGCTTTCACATCTCTAGATGGAAGAGAAAGTAGTCATTTCATCAGATATAGTTCGGTTTACTACGGTTATATAGCAGTGTAAAGGCCGTACATGTTTTCAGAAAAAAGAAAGAAAGATGGAATTAATCTTGACTAGAGATTGACACCTCATGTATTATTTCTACATGTAGTTGATTGATTTGATCTTAGTTAAATAATTAAAAGGTAGCTATCTATAAATAATAAATTCCAGCTAGGAATGTTAAACCTAATAGCAATGACGTTTAAAGGGAGGCAACTCAAGCTTTCACATCTCTAGATCGATGTGAGTATAGTAATTTCATCATATATAGTTCGCAACTTCAACCAATAAAAGACTTTTGCAAACAAATTAAAATCTTATTCTTTAGTATAAATCATCCAAACAAATATAATTAATCCTTCAATAATTTAAAGAATCAATTTTGTACCATTCAAATAGATCGATAAATTAAGAAAATTTACTGCGGAGGAATAAATTAAGAAGACGGTGTGTGTGATTTTTGGGAATACACACGATGCGAACGAATGTGAATACGAAATCGTTCTAAGTAAACATTGGAAAACATCACTGATTGCGTAATTGTAAACATCAATTATTGTTGTGATAATTGTTGTACATGTGTGTTGTATTATTTTATACCTTCAATTAGGGTATGAAAGTAACAAAACAACATTTAATTTTCATCGCGGATTGCTATTATCGTTTTGATGTGCTCAGGCTTGCCGAGCGTACCTATGATTAGTCCAGGTGCCAAATGGTGATTTTCCACCCAACCTAAAAAAATAGTTCGCATAAAATGTTTTAGCACAGAAATGTTCTTTAACATGTCCTTCATCAGAAACTGGATGATGCCACCGTGGCATCATTGGGGAAATTGAAATATTCAAGATGGCGGACAAGATGGTTGACAAACTGCAACATTGATATATTTTCATCCTAAGTTGATATTCATGCTATAAAATCATCAATTCTGTATGCACTTCGATAAAATTTTGTGTACATATTCGTCATACCGTCATTGAACAGAATTCTTAAACCGTCATTGAACAGAATTCTTAATATAATTAAGTTACCTCTTGTGATTAATGTTTACTTAATAAGTTAATTAACATAATTTTCAAACCGGTTATTGTATGATAAAAT
>SAYR01061434.1:3682-14731 GCA_004382745.1 Argopecten irradians irradians | reverse complement strand
ATATTTTCACTCCTAAGTATGTATTCATGCCTATAAAATCATTCATTCTGTATGCACTTCGATAAAATTCTTGTGTACATATTGTCATACCGTCATTGAACAGAATTCGTTAAACCGTTCATTGAACAGAATTCCTTAAATATAATTAAGTTAGCCTCTGGTGATTAATGTTTACTTAATAAGTTAATTAACAATAATTTTCAAACCGGTTATTGTATGATAAAATTGCTTTGTGTTTTTAGTAATTACATGTAGAATTGGTATTTGTGTGGTCTTTTCATTAAGACAATATTTTTACATTTACTCGTTCGGTGCTATATTGTTTTAATTCTTCTTTTTTGCCCATTGCATGATCATAAAAGGCGACCTTTGAGGATTTAAAATATCTTTTCTCCTAACGTCTTCTTGAACACCACCGTCACTTTTGGCGCGAAGTTGACCGCTTAGAAAGGCTCTGGAATGTTACTTCCATGGAGACATGACTCTTTACTGATAAACGAAACTTATTGTTAGCGGAATTGACCATCGAAACTGGCTTTTATTTATCACGCCGATAAATAATAATTTACAGGATGTTCGCTCTTGCGCTATCAATAAGTATTGTTTACAGAATATACATGTACATGTGTTTCTGCTCTTGCTTAACAATTCAACAGAAAGAGAGCGAGGACGACTACTATAATAGTAGCCGATGTCAGTATATATGAACCGACATGTGAATGTTCTTCCACAGTGTAATTAGGCAACTGTTTCAGTGAGAATGCATTGAAAGTTCCACCATTTAAAAAGGCACTCTTGATCATATCACAGCACCCGAACAAAGGCATCCAACAAACAACATTATGTAGGGTAGCCGTTTCTTAACCAATGACATTTTTTGTGAACAAGGGCATTATACGTAATCAACCAACCAACAATTTTAATATTACAGATTTCTTATTTCCCAAAATGGAATTACCCATTCAGTAGTCATTTCTGAAAGATATAGGATAACCTCATGTGATTTTTAGAAATATAACTAATTCTTATTATATTAGTTGGTAAGATGACATGTTTCAGTCGGATATGCTTGTAATTTTTCAGCAGGTAGGTTTAGTATTTGTAATTGTTACCTGTGCACCTATTTCATGATCGGAATAGGCGACTAAATGATGATCTTATCTTTATCTTCTTCCAAATGACGATCGTGACTCCTTAACGTCTCCCTTGACAAAACGCCTTCACTTTGGGCTTTCGGTTGAGCACTCGTCCCGTGTAAGAAAGGCTTTTTGGTTTGGTCCTGGCGGAGACACACAAAGGTCTGCTAAAAGTGGTAGTTTTCTGCCTTCCTGCTTAGATGCTCAGCATACGGATGGGAGGCGGTTGCCAGGGAGCGGATTAGGGAAAGATGAAGTCAGGTGTGAGGAAGAAGAGAAAAGATAAGATCCTAAATTTAGTCGCCTTATTACGATCATATCGCATAGGGGCAGCAAGTACAATATTAATGCCCCTACCTGCAGGCCAACGAATCACAACCCTCGGGCAATTCCTGAAATGTCCACCCTCGGGCAAGCCTCGGGTAAGACCTTCATGAAATACCTCGGGTTTGTGATTTTTGTGTCCCTACCCTCTAGGTAGGGAAAAGATTCTATTAATCACAGCCACGCGTTCACATAAAATGACAACGGCAAATAGTCGTCCCCATTTCCTTTGTTTACTGACCAGACATGCGACATTTTTAGAAGTCATGTGAGGCTCGGCTAGGGGATGTATTTCCCCAATGGGCAAGATTCAAACTCTGCCCAATTTAGAGCAGCGATGTTGGGGAAGAAAAAGAAAAGATACCAAAAATTTAGTACGCCTTTTTTACGATAATGAAGGGACAGAGGTACAATTAGATATGCCCTACATACAGAGCAATGAACAACTTTCAAGACAGATATTCAATTATTATTTAATATAGAATGATGCTTTTGAACCATTCAAATGTTCATAGAAACATATGATATCCAGTACTTCGACAAAACCTTTTTAAACCCATTTTAATGTACAGTATACTTGAAAACGATATCGTTTGAAAAAATTTATTGTTAGCAACCTGTAAAGGGTAATGCTTACTAATGATATATTCATTATCCAAAATAGTTACCAGATAAAATGTTTACTTATTATATGTTAATTTTGATATTTTTCAAAGGCCAAATGAATTTTTGTTCTTAATGGTTATGCATATTTATATTTTTATTCTGGTTTTTTGTGTAATTTATTGGTTATACATGTATTAACTAGCTTGAAGTAACAACCTTAGAAACAAGTTTTTAGTTATTTGATATGGGAGTCCAAAATGACAACATTCCAATATAACGAACATGAAAAATCTTTCTGTGGGATGTTGATTGCATACTAATGTTTTTTTAACTTTTAAAAAAATGTTTGATTTTTAATAAATGGAAGTTGACATCGTTTGATAAAGGGAGTGAAGCACTGTTTTGTCCGTTGTTAGTATATTGTGCGGGTGGGGGGCGTTTTGGAATCCCAGCAATTTATACATTACCATATTTGAGGTTTGGGTAGTTTTACGTCTATTAACAGCCAGGATCATGAAGATGGAAACAGATCTTTATCAGGTCAATACATAATACACATAAGTCTTCATTTATGTATGTACATGTAAATGGATTGTGGGTATCAACTTTATTCTTAATAATTCATTTCAATTTTTGCTTGTTACGAAATTTTTCATTTGCTTACAATTACTTTATCAGCCCATAAATGAAACATGTCTTCGCCCGTTTGTAACAGTTGCTTCTGATTGGCTGGATGACGGAGTAATGATTTTCATAGCCAAAGAGTCCCAACAAGATGGTTGACAAACTGCAACATTGATATATTTTCATCCTAATTTGATATTCATGCTTTAAAATCATCAATTCTGTATGCACTTCGATAAAATTTTGTGTACATATTCGTCATACCGTCATTGAACAGAATTCTTAAACCGTCATTGAACAGAATTCTTAATATAATTAAGTTACCTCTTGTGATTAATGTTTACTTAATAAGTTAATTAACATAATTTTCAAACCGGTTATTGTATGATAAAATTGCTTTGTTTTTTTAGTAATTACATGTAGATTGGTATTTTGTGTGGTCTTCATTAAGACAATATTTTACATTTCACTCGTTTCGGTGTCTATAGTGTTTTAATTCTATCTTTTTGCCCATTGCATGATCATAAAAGGCGACCTTTGAGGATTTAAATATCCTTTTCTTCCTAACGTCTTCCTTGACACCACCTCACTTTTGGCCGCCTTGAGTTGACCGCTTAGAAAGGCTCTGGGAACTGTTACTTCCATGAGACATGACTCTTTACTGTAAACGAACTTATTGTAGCGGTATTGAACCATCGAACTGCGCTATTTTATATCCACGCCGATAAATAATAATTTACAGATGTTCGCCTTGCGCTACAATAAGTATTGTTTACAGAATATACATGTACATTGTTTCTGCTCTTGCTTAACATTCAACAGAAAGAGAGCGAGACGACTACTATACATGTAGCCGATGTCAGTATATATGACCGACTGTGATGTTCTCCCAGTGTATTAGGCAACATGTTTCAGTGAGAATGCATTGAAATGATTCCACCATTAACAAGAGGCCCAAAGGGCCTTAACGGTCATCTGACTACCTTGGCAATAGTAAAATTAATTATATATGGTGTCACTTTGTCAGGACCATGTCAGGATCATTTTCAATTTCTTTCAACAAATTTTATTTCAAACAAGAGGCCCAAGGGCCTTAACATATAGGAAATTAATTAGATATAGTGTCATTGTAGCCATCTTCGATTTTGGATCGACCAAAAAAATAACAAGACTTTGTCACGGACATGTCGGGATCATTTCATGCAAGTTTCAGCCAAATCGCATCAGTAGAACTTGAGAAGTTCAAAATGTGTTTTCAAGATGGCGGCTGCAAGCGGCCATTCTTCGATTTCGGATCGACCTAAAAAATAACCCTTTGTCCCGGGACATTCAGGATCATTCATGCAAGTTTTTCAAGCCAAATCGCACTGGTAGAACTTGAAAGAAAAAGTTTCAAAATGTGTTTTCAAGATGGCGGCTGTGGCGGCCATTTTGGATTTCAGATGCGACGCTGAAAAAATAAAACCACTTTGTCGGGAACCATGTCAGAAATCAATTTCATGCAAGTTTTCAGCCAAAATCGCACTGGAAAACTTGAGAAGAAGTTTTCAAAATGTGTTTTCAAGATGGGCGGCCTGTGGCGGCCGATCTTAGGATTTAAGAATCGACCCGAAAAATAACAACACTTTGTCGGGACCATGTCAGGATCATTTCATGCAAGTTTCAGCAAATTCGCACCGGGTAGAACTTGAGAAGAAGTTCCAAAATGTGTTTTCAACGATGGGCGGCTGTGGCAGCCACTTGGATTCTGCGGATCGGACCCAAAAAATAACAAAACAACTTGTCGGGACCATGTCAGGATCATTTCAATGCAAGTTCTCAGCCAAATTTGCAACTGGTAAGACTTGAGAAAGAAGTTCAAAATGTGTTTTTCAAGATGGGGCTGTGGTGGCGCATACTTGGATTTTCGGATCAACCCGAAAAATTAACAAAATTGTCGGGAGCCTAATGTCAGGATCATTTCATTGCAAGTTCTTCAGCCAAATCGCGACCGTAGAACTTGAGAAGAAAGTTCAAAATGTGTTTTCAAAAGATGGCGGCTGTGGCGGCCATCTGGATTTTCGACGACCTGAAAAATAACACACTTTGGTCGGAGACCATGTCAGGATCAGTTTCATGCAAGTTTTCAGCAAATCGCACGAGGTAGAACTTGAGAAAGAAAGTTCAAAATGTGTTTTCAAGATGGCGGACCATCTTTGGATTTCGGATTGACCCGAAAAAAACAACACTTTGTCGGGAACCATGTTCAGGATCATTTCAATGCAAGTTTCAGCCAAATCGCACCGGTAGAACTTGAGAAGAAAGTTCAAAAAATGTTGTTTCAAGATTGGCGGCTGTGGCGGCCCATCTGGATTTCAGATCGACCCAAAAATAACAGCACTTTGTCGGGAAACCATGTCATTATCATTTCATGCAAGCTTTCAGTCAATCGCATTGGTTAGAACTTACGAAGAAGTTTCAAAAATGTGTTTTTCAGATGGCGGCTGGTGCGGCCATCTTGAATTTCGGATCGACCCCGACCATACACTTTCGAGCATGTCAGGATCATTTCAATGCAAGTTTCAAGCCAAATCGCAACTGATAAAGAACTTGAGAAGAAGTTCAAAATGTGATTTTCCAAGATGGCGGCTGTGGCGCCATCTTGGATTTTCGAAATCGACCCGAAAAAATAGCAACACTTTGACGGGACCATGTTAGGATGATTTCATGCAAGTTTCAGCCAAATCGCAACTGGTAGAAACTTGAGAAGAAGTTCAAAATGTGTTTTCAAAGATGGCGGCTGTGGCCGCGCCAATCTTTGGATTTTCGAATCGACCTGAAAAATAACAACACTTTGTCGGACCATGGTCAGGACATTTCATGCAAGTTTCAGCCAAATCGCACTGCTAGAACTTGAGAAGAAGTTCAAAAATGTGTTTTCAAGATGGCGGCTGTGGCGGCCATACTTGATTTCGGATCACCCGAAAAATAAAAACACTTTGTTCGGACCATGTCAGGATCATTTCATGCAAGTTTCAGCCAATCCACCGGTAGAACTTTTGGGAAAGAAGAAGTTCAAAATGTGTTTTCAAGGGATGGCGGCTTGGCGGCCATCTGGATTTCGGATCGACCCAAAAAAAATACAACACTTTGCGGGACCCATGTCAGGATTCATTTCAGCAAAGTTTCAGCCAATCGCATTGTAGAAAGCTTGAGAAGAAGTTCAAAATGATGTTTTCAAGATGGCGGCTGGTGGCGGCCATCTTGGATTTTTCGGATCGACCGAAAAATAACAACAACTTTTGTCGGGACCATTCAGGATCATTTCATGCAATTTCAGCCAAATCGCCGGCATAGAACATTTTTTTGAGAAGTAAGTTAAAATGTGTTTTCAAGATGGTCGGTTGTGGCGGCCTATCTTGGACTTTCGGGATCGACCCAAAAAATTATCAACACTTTTCCGGTGACCTATGTCTAGGATTCATTCCATTGTAAGTTTCAGCTAAATGGCACTGGGTAGAACTTGAGAAGAAGTCCAAAATGTGAAAAGTTAAACGCACGGCGGACGGCGGACGGCGCACGGCGCACGGCGGACGGCGGACGGCGGACGACGACGGACGAAACATGATGACTATAGGTCATCCTGACCCTTCGGGTCAGATGACCTAAAAAGGCACTCTTGATCATATCACAGCCACCCGAACCAAAGGCATCCAACAAAGCAACATATGTAAGGTAGACCGTTCTTAAAATGACATTTTCTGTGAAAAGGGCATTATACGTAATCAACCAACCAACAATTTTAATATTTACAGATTTTCTTCTTCCCAAAATGGAATTACCCATTCAGTAGTCATTTTGAAAGATATAGGAATAACCTCATGTGATTTTTAGAAATATAACTAATCTTATTATAATTATTGGTAAGATGACATGTTCAGTCGTATCTTGTTAATTTGTTCTGCAGGTAGGGTGTTAGTATTTAGTATTGTACCTGCTGCACCTATTTCATGATCGTAATAGGCGACTAAATGTATGATCTTATCTTTTATCTTCTTCCTAACTGACGTCTGACTCCTAACGTCTCCCTTGACAACGCCTCACTTTGGGCTTTCGGTTGAGCACTCGTCCCTGTAAGAAAGGTTCTTGGTTTGGTCCTTGGCGGAGACACACAAAAGTCTGTAAAAGTGGTAGTTTCTGCTCCTGCTTAGTGCTCAGCATACCGGGAGTGGGAGGCGGTGCCAAGGGAGGGATTAGGAAAGATGAAGTCAGTTAGGAAGAAGAGAAAAGATAAGATCCTAAATTTAGTCGCCTTTTACGATCATGCAATAGGGGCAGCAGGTACAATTATAATGCCCTACCTGCAGGGCCAACGAAATCACAACCCTCGGGGCAATTCCTGAATGTCCAACCCTCGGCAAGCCTCGGGTTAGACCTTCATGAATTACCCCTCGGGTTGTGATTTTGTTGTCCCTACCCTCTAGGTAGGGAAAGATTCTATTAATCACAGCCCACGCGTTCACATTAAAATGACAACGGGCAAACAGTCGTCCCCATTCCCTTTGTACTGACCAGACACTGCGACATTTTAGAGTAATGTGAGGCTCGGCTAGGGGATGTATTCCCCAAATGGGCAAGAGTTCAACTCTGCCAATTTAGGCAGCGATGTTGGGAAGAAAAAGAAAAGATACCAAAATTTAGTCGCCTTTTACGATAATGAAGGGACAGCAGGTACAATTAGTATGCCCTACATACAGAGCAACTGAACAAACTTTCAAGACAGATATTCAATTATTATTTAATATAGAATGGATGCCTTTGAACCATCAAAATGTCAATAAAACATATGATTCAGTACTTCGACAAAACCATTTCTTAACCCATTTTAATGTACAATATACTTGAAAACGATATCAGTTGAAAAATTTATGTAGCAACTGTAAAGGGTAATGCTTACTAATGATATATTCATTTCCAAAATAGTTACCAGATAAAAATGTTATACTTATTATATGTTAATTTTGATATTTTTCAAAGGCCAAATTGAATTTTTTGTTCTTAATGGTTTATGATATTTATATTTTTATTCTGGTTTTGTGTAATTTATTGGTTATACATGTATTAACTAGCTTGAATGTAACAACCTTAGAAAACAAGTTTTAGTTAATTTGATATGGGAGTCCAAAATGACAACATTCCAATATAACGAACATGAAAAATCTTTCTGTGGGATGTTTGATTGCATTACTATGGTTTTTTTAACTTTTAAAAAAATGTTTGATTTAATAAATGGAGTTGAACATCGTTTTGATAAAGGGAGTGAAAGCACTGGTTTGTCCGTTGTTAGTATATTGTGCCAGGGTGGGGGCGTTTTGGAATCCCATGCAATTTAATAACATTTACCATATTGAGGTTTGGGTAGTTTAACGTCCTATTAACAGCCAGGATCATGAAGATAGGAAACAGATCTTTATCTAGGTCAATACATAATACACATAAGTCTTCATATTATTGTATGTACATGTAAATGGATGTGGGTATCAACTTATTCTTAAATAATTCAATTCAATTTTGCTTGTTACGAACATTTTCATTTGCTTACAATTTACTTTATCAGCCCATAAATGAAAACAATGTCTTCGCCTTTTGTACCGTTGTTTCTGATTGGCTGAGATGACGGAGTAATGATTTCATAGCCAAAAGAGTCCCAAAATGAATTTTGAATATAGAAGAGATTATCTTTAGTAAATTGAATTATTAGGATTAATTTGAATATAGTTGTTATATTATGGAGATATAACACAAAAACCTGAGTGTACTCTCATCATAAACTGCTTCGCAGTTATTTAAAGTACACTCAGATTTCTGTGTTATATCTTCATAACATCTTTTCAAGTTAATCCTTAATTAATCTAAATAAGTGTTTAGGGTTGGGTTATAAGACAAGATAGTTGTCCTTATTTCTGTTATTCGGGATTATTAAAACGTTTTGTCACTACCAAAACAGTATAAACTAGTGTTTAAAACAAAGGGCTTGGTTTTATAAAATCTTATAAAATGATCATATCAATTTTTTTTCTGGAAGTATAGTAAATTCATAAATGCATTATCAACGACTTCTCTTGGCCTTTAAATCATATTACAACAAGTTGCAGTGACTTAGTAGCTTGACAGGTTTTTTTAAAATAAAAAACCCCAATCTAATAGGCAATTTGTAAGACTAATGAAGTCTATTGTATGAAAGCAAAGTTTTTGATATTGCATGAACATAAACATGTGTCAAATTGCAATAAATGTAACCCTTTTTAGCATTTAAATTGGTATTAATTGTATGTCTAGCTGTTTGAGAAAGAAGTACTAATTGATTTCAAAGAATATTGATATGATGCCTGTATGCTTCCTATATGCTAAAATTAGTTTATATTGTTCGTAAATCTTAGTTGTTGTAATTCCGGCCGCCGCACCGTTGTTTTTTGGCCTGTAGGTAGGGCATTATAATTTTACCGTCTGCCTTCTATTGCATGATATCTTAAAATGCGACAAAATTTAGGATATTTTCTTTCACATCTTCCTAACTGCTTTTCTTCTTCTTTACGTCTCTCTTGACATCACCTCACTTTGCGCAGTTGAGCGCTCGCCCTTGTGGGGAAGCTCTGGCTACTATTCCTTAACCCAGGATAAAAAAGAAAATATATCCAAAATTTAGTCGCCTTTTACGATCATGCACAGGTGTTCTATCTGCAGGACATTCGTAAACAGTTTGTGTGATGTAGTAAATATTTTTTCCGAAATAATCGTCCTTAAATATGATATTCTGTTTAACGTTACGCAATACAAGTAATATTGTTCATTTTCGACAAAATAATAACGTAAAATAACTGATTCTGAAAATTAGTTTTTATCGAATATTTTTTTTCTATCAAAGAATATGTATCTGTCTTGCAAAATTAAGAAAGAAAACTTATCTTTTGCAATTACGTTACAGTTAAACTCAGTTTTATCAATACCGTTTTTGAAAGCGTTCATGGCGGCCATCTTGAATATTTTCAATTCCCCAAAGATGCCGAGGTGGCATCATTCGGATTATAATTAAGCACATCCTACTGCAACATAATCAGCAAAAACATTTTATGCGAACTATATTTTTGGGTTTTCTGGTTGGCACCTGGACTAGATTGCTGTTTCACAGCATCAAAAATAGTTAATCATTGGTTATAATTGATTTTTCAGACTTTTTGATAAAATATAGTAAGTTTAAGCTTATCCGTTGATATTCCAAGGGATTCTAAATCAATACAAGGTCTCTATTATATTGTGACATCATGAGTCCCATTCTCACTTTTTCTTCATAGATGTAAAAAAAAGGATTGGCCAATCAGAAAGTGGTATGAAAACAAAGATAAATTAATTATTGAAATGATTACCTGAGATATAAGGTACTTTGTCACTCTCTCACTGAGTCGACCTTTAGGACCAGAAAGAATCATTATTACCCGAGATATAAGGTACTTTGTAACTCTCTCACTGAGTCGACCTTTAGGACTAGAAAGAATCATTATTACCCGAGATATAAGGTACTTTGTCATTCTCTCACTGAGTCGACATTTAGGACTAGAAAGAATCATTATTACCCGAGATATAAGGTACTTTGTCACTCTCTCACTGAGTCGACCTTTAGGACTAGAAAGAATCATTATTACCTGAGATATAAGGTACTTTGTCACTCTCTCACTGAGTCGACCTTTAGGATTAGAAAGAATCATTATTACCTGAGATATAAGGTACTTTGTCACTCTCTCACTGAGTCGACCTTTAGGACTAGAAAGAATCATTATTACCTGAGATATAAGGTACTTTGTCACTCTCTCACTGAGTCAACCTTTAGGACCAGAAAGAATCATTATTACCTGAGATATAAGGTACTTTGTTACTCTCTCACTGAGTTGACCTTTAGGACTAGAAAGAATCATTATTACCTGAGATATAAGGTACTTTGTCACTCTCTCACTGAGTCGACCTTTAGGACTAGAAAGAATCATTATTACCTGAGATATAAGGTACTTTGTCACTCTCTCACTGAGTCGACCTTTAGGACTAGAAAGAATCATTATTACCTGAGATATAAGGTATTTGTCACTCTCTCACTGAGTCGACCTTTAGGACTAGAAAGAATCATTATTACCTGAGATATAATGTACTTTGTCACTCTCTCACTGAGTCGACCTTTAGGACTAGAAAGAATCATTATTACCCGAGATATAAGGTACTTTGTAACTCTCTCACTGAGTCGACCTTTAGGACCAGAAAGAATCATTATTACCTGAGATATAAGGTACTTTGTCACTCTCTCACTGAGTCGACCTTTAGGATTAGAAAGAAT